>VXBQ01003985.1:231204-254994 GCA_013400175.1 Phainopepla nitens | reverse complement strand
TTAATTTCTTTTTTTTTTTTTTTTTTTTTTTTTTTTGTAATATATGATTCATGGCTAGGGTATTTGAAGAAAAAAAATAGAAAATCTCTGATAAAAGACATGCTCAAACTCACTTATTTGCATAGATGGAAACAAATCTGAATTAAATCACAATATACATATTTACAGAGTAAATTTTTCAAATAGCCACATAACCTGGCAAATCACAATTATAGACAAGATTTTTGCATTATTTAGAATAAATATATTTTCTCTGATATCATATATAAATATTTTCTTTCTAATTTCATTTTCATTTGACAGAAAAACAGAACAGTTCTTGATATACACAAGCTCCAATGTATTTTCTGGTTTACCTAATGCCTAATTAAATGCCTGGTTAAAAACTCACCTGAAACTTTAATCCCAGGTCATCAATTCCAAATATGAGCAAACTGAAATATAAATTTGTAGACTTTTATTGATCTTTTCATTTGTCCCTGTCAATCCTATAATTTATTCCTGTCAAGATGCAAATACTTCTTTCTCTTTTCAAATTGTTTAGTTTTCAGAATGCATCTTGTATTATATTTCAAGAATTTTGACTACTGTTCTAACAGTGGTGGAATTTTATTATTTTTTTTGAAAATCACAAAACCCTTTCTAAATAGGAATTAATGACACCTGTCCTGTGAGATGAATGATACATTGGGGTCTTTTTACTCAACATAGAGTGGAACTAAGCAGATATGCTTCAATATGCACAAACAGGTTGAGATTAATATCATTAATTCAAGGATTATGATGATATTACCTGTAATATCTGTAATAACACCCCTGAAGTTGGAGAATGAGTTGTAAATAGAAGTTATCCAGTTGGAATTTATGGTCACACAAAAAAAAAAAAAAATGTTTTCTGCTTCAGAAAGTGAAAATTTGATGCCTTTAATGAGAAATGGTGATTAGGATCTTTTTCACACTCCTACCAAAGACAAGAGTAAAGCTACATATAGGTAAATCCTGTGGCAATAAGTCACATTAAGAGAGGTACCTTGAATATTGGATTCAGTTTTGGGGGCCTCACTGCAGGAAGACATGGAGCTGCTGGAGTGAGTCCAGAGAAGGGTGACAAAGCTGACAAAAGGTCTAGAGAAAAAGTTTAATGAAGAGCAGGTGAGGAAACTGGATTTCTTTATCCTGGAGAAAAATTGCTGGAAAGAATGGAAGACCTCATTGCTCTTTACGAATAATTGAAAGGAGGTCGTAGCAAGGTAGGAGGTTGGTGTCTTTTTCCAGGTGAGATGAGATGAGATGAAATGATGAGATGAGATGAGATGAGATGAGATGAGATGAGATGAGATGAGATGAGATGAGATGAGATGAGATGAGATGAGATTATAAGAAATGGCCTCAAGTTGTGCCAGGTCTAGACTGTTATATTGGGAAAAAGGCTTCACGGAAAGTGTGGCAGAGCATTGGAACAGGCTTTCCAGAGAAGTGGTGGAATAAACAGCCCTGAAATTGTTCGAAAGTCATATAGATGTGCTTAGAGACATGGTTTAGTGGTGGACCAGACAGTGCAATGTTTATGGTTTGATTTGATGAATTTAAAGGTCTTTTCCAATTGAAATAATTCTGTTATTCCCTCTTCTGTGCCACTCTGAAACTGAAACATGGAGGTCCAATTGAAAAACATGCATTTTTCAGGATGGAAAAAGACACTAATTTCTGAATTACATACCCTGAATGCTTTTTAGTGCTTTTTTTAAATGCTTTTTTTTTTCCCCTCTCTTTTTTTTAAATGAGAATTGTTTTACCATGTCATATCTGGGCATTCCTCAGGCTGAGAAGAGCTATGATTTTATCCTCTGAGAGCAGAAAAGACTTCTGACCAAGATTTCTTGGTTTAGCAGAAAAAGTAATACAGTGTTATAAAGTATTTTCTCAGGTTTAGCTCTTAGGAAGTTAGTTTATATATAATTTTATCATGAGTTTGTAACTTAATGAAAAATGTAAGGAGAATACCTTCTCTTCTAGGTACAAATGGGGACAAGGTCAATGTCAATGCCATCACTACTGGCAGCTCTTTGCAGTTTTGCACTTTACAAGTACTGTGTAGGATTTTACAAAGGGCATTATTTTTCCAATGTAAAAATGATTCCAGTATTTCAACGCACAGTGGAATACATAAATTTTATTACTTGTGCATAACTTATGTTTATATTTTATCTTCTGTTCCTAACAGGAGAGAAATTGTTACAGAACAAGAAGAACAGAAAATATTAACTCATAAATATCATTACTTTTTTATTCTTCTGACTGCTATATAAAAGACAGTTAAAAAGTTATTTCATTATATATAGAGAAAAATAGTGCAATAAGAAATCAGTCTGATGGCTCTGAAGTTAACAAAGTAATTTTAAACTGACAGAAAAAAAGCCTCGTTTATTCTCCAGCAACTATCAAAGTATTGAATATCAGCTGCAGTATACTGATATGAGACTGGAATTGGTGGGTGAGTAACATCATTTTAATGGCATATTTTTATGAATCTGTTTTCTGAGTGTACTAAGGACTCGGAAAAGTAGAAATTTATACCTAAACAGGTAGCGTCCTAAATAAATACCTAAATAGTATATAGTGATACACACTCCACAGAATCAGTTAGCTCCATAGCATGCCATTTTTTTCAGAAAAGGTTAGAATATTGACAAGATAATATAAATTTTAATATAGAATTCCAAATAAAAAATATTGAGAAAAATATTTAGGACCTAGAATATCTGAGACAGGGGAATAGAATGGTTAAGCATGCATTAAAAAAGTTGTCTTTATCATTTCAATTCTGCTGTTGTCTCAGAAGTATTGAAAGCATTGTTCTAACATTTTCAATTCTTTCTGGTTTTTTGCTTTAACTTAAGTATACATTTTACTTCCTAACTCTTGTTTTGGTCTCACTTTTTCTTATTGTAGTAATTTACCTTCCTTTTATTTTTGAGAGCAGTCATGCCAGTTTTTACCAGTTTTTTTTCATTAACTAGATACTTTAAAAGTATTCGATTCTATGAGTAATTACTTTTAATGTCAGTAGTGATGTGGAGATATATTTATGCCATTCTAAAGCACACATATAATTAACTTGGTACACTCCAATTAGCTGTGTAGGAGTGTAGTGTCACTTGTCCTACTCAATGTTTGCAAGCTTAAGGACATCAAGAAGCCTTTGACTGCTACAAAAGGTTTTAAACACACTCTACCATAATATTTGAGACATTCTACCTGCCTTAAGTATAAAAGTTTACAATTAGTGTCAATGGTGATATCTACATCTGCTTTGTAATCAGGAGGCCAAAGCCACAAGTCTATTTCATATCTCCCAGGGCAAGCTGCTGGCCTTCGAGGCACTTCATAGTGCTGTGACCCATCATTGTCCTACGACTAGTGTGTGTTGAAGGACAGCTTGTATTCTTTTTAACTGATGCAATGAGGGCTTGGCTGGCTGGCTCATTTTCTTCAGCCAAAAATCTATGCACATAAAAATAATTCCAAATTTGTGGGATTATTTTGACTTTGAATTTTTGTTTCTTTTGCTTTGAACAGTTACAATACCATAAATTTTTCTATTTCTTGACTTGTGTTCTTTAATTTCTAAGCTGTATGGAGCAGGCTTCTCATTTTCATTAGGTAAGACAAACACCAATGCCTGCATAGTACTGACAAGTGCAAGACCTACATGTTTGCACTCTGTTAGTTGAAAGGTACAGGGACTGAGAAAGGCTGGTCTGTGTGTCCTTTTTGACCCCATGGTAACACCCAAGGCTGGGGTCTTGGTTAAATTACAGTAATTTGGAAGAAGTTTCATTCTTTCAGTGACAACCTTTTTGTATTGTTTTTTCCTCTTTGTATTGCAAGTTAGAACTTATTGACAAGCAGTGTGAGAAACTCCATATATTATATGGATTGAATGAAAGCCCATTGTTTCTAAGAGTATTTAGTAACTGATGTTCTACAAGAGACAAGAAACAATGGCTGTTACAACAGAAACATAAAAGAAAAGGAATTAATGCAAACAAAAGGGTATCTATGGGTGTAGAATTAGTGCTTAGAAGCAGTGTCTTTCACCAACTTCTGACACCATATGATGAGGCCAAAGCGTCTTGTTTCATGCACTGATTTCACAGTCAGTATGAGGCTCTGCAAATCCCTGTCCTAGGCAATATTTTGTCATTGTCTTAAGACATGATCTTGACCAGCTTGCTGTGTTTCTGATTCCCTTCTCGCTCTTTTGAGCTTTTAAAAATCTGTTTATTTGTTTGTTCATTTATTTACTTTAGTGACTGCAAGGACTTCAACAAAAATAGTTTTCTCATGTCTTTCCAATGTTCTTGGTAGTAACAGAATTGTTATGCAATATGAAGTGAAATATACTGGGGACTCAGATAAGAGAAGATAGATCTCCAAGTGAACTACTTTAGTTTGTTTTGTATCATAGCTAGAGGCAAGAAGATAAAAGCCCTCATCTACCCATGTCCTCAGAATAAATACTTCCATACACATTGGGAGATAAAAAATTTGTATTGGTAGAGTTGGTAATAATCAAGTTTATAAGAAAAGGAAGAAGGAGTAAGTCATGTGAAACACTGTATTAGGCTCTGAAAGGCTCTGATAAGACTGAAATTTACACATCATCTTGTGTGGAGATTCACACAAGTAGCCTAACCGTTGCATCATAAACATGCACAGGTTGAGATATTAAATGAAACATAATCTGAGAAGTCCTAGTTCCATAGAACTTGAAAGCATACAGAAAAGGCTGTGTAAGAACTTAGAATAATTGTAGAAGTCTTATTTTGCAGTTAATTTGTTCTATTGTATTTGTTTGGTTTTTGTTTAGTAACTTAAAATGTGTAAATCCCTGAGGATTATTATATTGTTCATTGCCATTTTGCTGCCTCACTGCACTTTTTAAGTCTTCTTCTGAACTTCATTCTTGACACTAAGGAGAGCTCTACAACTTGGATGCATGTTATCTTTGGGTACTCTCACATAGGAATCAATTGATATAACAACTTTGCAATCAGGTCCTTGGTGTCTGTCAAATGAGGTTATTCTAGGAAAGACACACAAGGTAAAAGCACTTGACATAAATACTTAATCAGGAATTAGAATCATGAGTCTAGAGTTTTATTATGTTCCTAGAAAGTTATTCTAACTCAGGGTGTAGAAGGATGATTCTTCAGAGGCTTAAAGCATTGAATTCACTTAAGAGTTACTACCAGCAATTCCCTGGTTTTTGCTCCCTCTATCCCTTAGAAAAAACTATGAATATTTGCATATCACTTATTGCAAAATATTTCATGAGATATGTGTCAAAGGCTGTTAGAAATGCTCAAAGTGCTAGGTTCTAGCCTTCTCCTTATATATTTTAGAGGTCTTCTGAAAGGTTCGCTTACTCTGATTTAGTTCTAAACCTGCTCTTCCCAGGGACCTGGCTAGCCACCTAGGTCTCAGACTTTCCTTTCTTGTAGAACTCAGTTTGAGAGATAGGAAAAGGCATATGGGACTTCCTAATATACTTATATAACTATTTAATCAACTCTTCAGTTTTAACTGCCTTGACTATGTACCTGTATTTCTAATATTCTTTTTTATATACCACATATAAAAATTGTTGCAATGGAACTTCCATGCAAATATCAATAAAATTGTCCAAGTCAGTATTTTTAACAAAATGTAGTTTATACTACGAAACTTTCATTGGGCATCTGGCAAATTGAAGACCCCCATGAGTACAAGAGCTGGTGGTCGTGAGAATTCTGCTAGCCACCCGTAGGACATATCATCTGCCTGTTCACCCTGGTGAGGATGTCTGTGACAAACACCTACCAGGACATCCACCATGCTGTCCTTCCCCTTGATCTTCACCCACAGGCACTCAACCTTGCCGTTGTCTTCGTTGCCATCATCATCATCATCATCATCGATTTCAATGCAATGAAAATGTGTGGCCAAGATGCCGCTTTCAATTGCAGTCTTCTTTATTAGTGATATTTTACCCTGTCTTCATGAATATTCAGATATCATCACTCAATGCAGGCTGGCCTTTTTGGCCAATAAAGAATTAAAGCCATCAAAGGTTTCCAGGGTAGTAAAAAAACCACAATAGTCACTCACATTCAAAACAAGAACTCAACTAACGTTCTAAATTTGATTTGTTTTGAGGCTGAAGGTAATGCAAAGAATGAAATTTTGTACTATATCAACAGCCACATGAATCTTGACATGTGTATGCATGTTTTCTAAAAATCAAATACTGTGCAAATTCTACACTATAAAAAGAGCTACTAGATAACCTTACAATGCTGAAGTTTACCTTTTTCATCTCTTATAGCATTATTTCCCAAGGAAATTATTGCATAGAAGGTGCATGTTTAATAGATTTATCAAAAGCTAAATATGAGCACAATGTAGTAAATTTCACATAATATCAAATTACTTTTGAAAGCAATCTTTATGTGATAACATTATAAGGATGTTTAAATTTTTAATTGCTAATAAGAGTGTCTTAGAGTGGTATAAAATACAATGACATAAATTGGTTGGCTGAATAAAATCACCTGCAGATATTTTTCTGCATTTGCTCACCAAGTCAGGAAACGCATTTAAATCAAGATTCCAATAAAACTAGCAAATCCTCTTTCACAGTTCAGGAAACTTATTATTGTCAGCAGTGAAACATATCGCACAATCTGATACTGGTTTTGAAAGCATATTTTATTGATATTGTTTATTGATATGTATAGAAAAACCACACACATCCTCATGGCAATATACCTATGTTACTCTCTGCAAATACAGAAAATTTACTAAAGAAAAGACATTCAGTAACCCAGCACAGAAACCAGTACCTAGCAGTAATTGGAAACTATGTGTTTGCTTGGAAACTGCTGAGAATACAGCTTTGTTTCAACTGAAGAGAAAAATAAAGTACACAGTAAAATAGCAAAACCTTTTTCTTCTTAGATGTGATTGATCTCAGTTTGAAGAAACAGCATCAGAGAACATTAAATACAGTTCTTCAGCCTTAAAAATATCTGCCACAAATATTAGAAGACATCTTAAGATAAGCTAGATAACATTAGACAATTCAGATGGAGTTATTAGGTTATGGGTGTATAGATTTAAACTCAGATTAACAGTAATGAAATATGCCTACTAAGAATAATGGCCCTTTCAGAAAAGAGTACATCTAATCAACTGTGTTATGCACCATTGGGTTTTTGTTCAAGGGGCTTGCTGTTTAATAGCTGTTTGGTGGCATTTGGAACTGGATGCAGTTATTAAACAACGTAAAAAGCTAATTTGCTTCTTGGCAGGAGGACTTAGCCCTTTTGCTCTCACTCAAATTCAGATAAAATGACCCACAAGTAAAATAACTGCAGAGAAGGAAAGGATATGCATGTGATAATGAAGAAACTGACAGCCTATTATTTGCAATCCTGCAATCTTCTGTTGGAAAATTAAATTGAATAGAAATGTAGATGTATTTCCAAGTACTCTGAATCTGAAATAACTCTGAATAAAACATGGAGAGTATTTTCTGTAAAAAAGGTTTATTTTGCTAATTTTTCATTTGTCTAATGACTGTATGCTACAATGTAGCCCATGATATTACATAGTAAGATATTATAACAGCATAAAAGCTATAGGATGGCAAGATGTCCCTGGCCTGGCACCTTTGTTCAAGAATACCCTTCCAGAAATTAGTTTAGAATGATATAAGGACAGTATTCATAAGAAGTATGCAACTGATTCATTAATTAATCCTTTCAACAACTATGAGGTTTATTTTATGTTAATTTTTTCTTGGTTTCACAGTATCAGGTACAGTTTCACAGTACCCAACATACAGATGCAAAGAAATCAATAAAACAATTAGCTTTTGCTAGAGATTCAGAAATAAAGGAATCATTCTCAGTACCTTCTTTATAAAATAGCAACAAAAATATAATTAATTACTGCAGATGTCTATGAAGAACTGATCACTTATACTCAAAGGTGGTCTACATAGACAATTTAGAAAGTTAGGGTAGGCATTCCATAACTGCCACACCACAGTCATTTATTGCATCCATTTTGGGGAAACTTGATATTCATTTGACCAAACAGGTACAGATAAACAAGCAAATACACATCATTCTAACATAGATGTGAGCCCGCAGTGTCTATTCACTTATATTTTGTACAAAAAATTTAAAATACCTAGCTCAGATTTTCCTATCCACATCCTGTTAGATGGCTTCCAGACAAAATGATTTAGTACATCTGATCTTGCTGTGGGCCAGGTCAAAGATAGACAGTTTAAATTGCCTCTGAAAACTCCCATATTTGATTTTAGTTTTTGAAAGACATTGACAAAATTCATAGAATAACAGATCTGTTTTTGTATATGTGTATACTTAACTAAAATGAGTCCATCTCATCTCCCTGTGTATGCCAGCCTGTTTAAAGCCCATACTGACAGGATCAATCTGCCTTTACTGCAGATCACCTGAGAGTACAGAACTGAAACTGCCTGGAGAGGTTTAGGGCTCTATTGTTGTGTAAATATGGATGGTCATAGAAGCTTCAGTTCAACTTGGAACAAGTTATTCATCCAACCTCTGAGGTTTGCCCCTTGTTTTTATGGATATACTTGCAAACTAAATGGAGACAGATTGCTTTTAGCACTGGTATGAAATTTTCATACTATTAAATTATTAGCATTGTCCTTGATCCTGTTTTAGCCTGTCCTAACTTGCGGTCTTGAACAAATGCTCACATAAGACAAACTCTGCATGTAACTGAGATTATTCTCAGTAGATAATTTGGTTATGGCTTCCCTGTTTGATCAATGTGGACACAAGAAGTGCCCTGAAACTTAGTTTTAAGGTCAGAGGACCACTTTTAATCTGTTTTTTTTTACTAGTGTAGGCATATTCTACATGAATAACATAGTCCCTCATTCATTTTGGACCTTTTCAGCTATTACTCTCAAAAGGCAATATGGACAAGACTGTATCAAGTTATACTCCATCCTGTGTAGTCCTCTAACACTGTTCTGGGAGGCACTGGGCTATGGTTCAGCTTTCCCTTCGTGCAGACACACCAGACTAACATGCTGCCACAATTATACTTACAGGTGCCCTGGAAGAAACCCAGAGCCAAGTGTCATGAAGACATTCAGACTTGGGCTCAGAGTTGGAGGATAGCTACAGCCTTTGTTTTACATAACTGTCTACTCAAGCTCAGGTGTCATTCTTCTACTCTGAATTATGTTGTTTCAAAGGTGTAGACTGCCACGTCAGTATGCTTGTCAATTGTTATGATGAGCACCATGAGTCAGTGATTCTTTTTCCCCTTACTTCAAGATTCATATTTTAACTTTATTTTTCCTCCAAAATTTAAATGAGCACTTAAAATATCAAGATTACACAAAATTAAAAGTTTCAGAAAAATTCTATTCAACAGTATACTTAATTTCCATTTTACTTTTTTTTAGAATTAAGAAAAAAAAGTAGTATGAGATAGGGAATGTTTCAATCTTGAAGGAATTGCATGGGGAAATGTCATGCATCCATTTCCTTCCATGTGTCACACACTTTAGTCACACTATATCTAGGGCTGCTATAGCATTATGCGTGTATTCTCATTTGCATAAATCCATTTGAACCCATGTGGGAAAAAAATTCAATATGATAACCTACTACTGTTATTTGTTTAGTTGATAGGATTTACAGATTGTATTTTCCTCCCAGGTGTTTAAATGGATGTCTCCAAATAAAATTCTGAGATAGATATGGCACAAAGGAGGTGATTGCACAGGATGGCTTTTAGCAATCACCAATTAAGTCCTGATGGCAAAAAATGCCAGAACTGCAGACTCACAAAGGTCTGGATTAATTGCTGTCAATACCTCAGATGTTTTTCAATGAAAAACTGATGTTGAGGAAACCTGTTGAGGAGCAAGTGCTTATGGGATTTACAAGCATTGTTTTAGAGGCAGATATCAGAAAGTGTAGGCTAGTTTGGAAGGACACTCAAAGCGAACCCTGTGCATAAGAGTAAACCAAGCACACCATAGCATCCGTTCTGTGGCACAGAATCATTTCACATTTAGCCTATTCTTAATTTTCTCAGTCTTTTTCAGTCTTCTACAGTGCTTTGAGAAAATGTTTGGAATATTATAAAATGAAAGGGGTAGAATGGCAAGTAGTTTACATTTTTTAATTGTACTTTTCTCATGAGAAATACAATTTCTGTCATTAAGCATCTACCTCAAGAGGTATACAAGATTTCCCATTCTATAAAGCATGGCGTTTCTAAACATATCACTTCAATTTCAATACAAAAGGAATTAAACATAATTAACCTGAAGAATACTTTTCTCATATTTTCAGCAAACTTTCCCTGAAATATATTTTATAATTTTCTCCACAATTTCCATCTGAGTTTCTCTTCTTTATGAAGTATAGCAGTGAACAAGCAGTTTTAGCCACTTCAGATTCTAAGGAATATGAAATTTGGTATCACTTTACACAGAAAATCTATTCTTTTTTAAAACATGAAACACTTAGAAAATAGTTTCAGATTCTTGAAGGAAACAATATCAATATGAAATCCTCTGAATGGTTCAGAATACTTTCAACAGTGAATTCCTTTCATAATTATTTCAAAATACCAAGAGAAACTTTGACAGTGAATTATGTTGTTTGACATACTGCTATTTATCACAACAAATGAAGTTAAATTTGGAGAAAATCAAACATAATCCTATTATTCTCATTAACCTGTCATTTGTTGTAGTACCTACCTTAATTTTATTTTAGTACTGTTCTGTGAATCCACACAATGTGTTAATTACGATATTAAATGGGTTAGGCAATTTTAAGATCCTGATATGTTTAGCTGGAATTCAATGTCAGCAAAATGCGAAAGAATTTATAACAATTTTGAACTGTCAGTTCTAATATTTTATTGTTTCTCTTTAGGGATGTTTTTGTCAAACTACGATTTCAAATGCAAACATACTGTCTGATAAAAGTCACATTAATTTAACAGATTACTTGAAGAAGAAATTTGGCACCAGATATTAACACTGAATTCTGAGTGCACTCAGCAGTCACTCTCTTAGGGATTTGATCAATGTTTATCCCCAGAAATGAAATAAATAAATGAGCTTTCTGAAGAACTTAATTAGAATCCACCTGGAAAGAGAGAATTTTTTTTCCTCTAAAACTTATTTCAGGCTTTCATATCAGGTGGCAGCTAATAACACTCCCAGTTATAAGTACTGGTCCTCAATCTGTTTCAGTCTAAGTAATATTTTCATACCAAGTACAGTCCAGTAGCAATCCTATTATAACTCTATTTTTCTTTTCTAGGTCATGCCCAAAATTAACCACAGACATGGCATGTTAGGATGCCGACACTGAATCCCATACATATAGTATTTAACTGTCAGCTCACTGTCAGGATCATTTTGTACTGTCCTAAAGAGCTCTCTTCAAAATAAATGTGCTGCAGAAAAGCCCACTCCTCAGCAGTGTGGGTGGGAACAAACTTGTTGTCTTTCGGGTTTGGGCTAAGGACCAATCCTCCTTTTTTTTAGCAATGTCATCATAACTGTAGGATTCGTCTGTCCCTGAGACATACATAGTGTCATGGTATTTCAGTACATATCTCCCACACCCTAAGGGAAGGCTCAAAAGTACTTCTTTCACTTGGCTTTATATCATCAGCAATTTTCATTTTATAGAGAGAGTTGAAAATAGGATTTTTTTCTGGTGGCAAGTTACAGCTAGAATCTAGATTGAAGAAACAAAGATGTTGGAACACAGTACAAAGTCTAGGTGAACTAGGTCAAGAAGCTTAGATTTTTTTCTTTCATCAGGTCTTCAGTAATTTCCTGATCCTTTGTGAATATATATATATTTTTTCAAAATGTAAAATTATTGATATCTTCTGTTTGTTTTTCAAGATAAGTCTATCTTATTTATGATTGTATTCCACAAGTATTATCTTTTCAATTTTTCCTGAATTAATGTGAAACTGTTAGCAAAGTAAAAGACCATAATATTTTTAAATAGTGTGGAATCTTCAGTCTCACAGTTCTGACAGTCCTGTTATCAGGATTTAAGTCATGACTGCTAGAAGCCAAAATACTTGATTAAGAATAATGTAGAATAAGTAATAATAGAAGCCAGGAACATATAAAATGCTGTTTTAAATTAGTCAGCAGACTTCAAAGACAACTAAAAAGTTGTTGCTACTGGATAATTTTTCTCATACTGAAAACTATTTCACACCTATTCACCAGTATTGTGATGACATGTCATATTTTGATACTGTTCTTTTCCAAATTAATTTTGCCCTAATATCTGCTTCCCTTTTACTCCAATGAAATCACATTGGATATTGATTAATGAAAGCCACTAGGGAATTTAAATTCTAAACAAAGGACATGTTTGTGGGAGCTTTGGAGCTTTTGCCAAGACAAAATGTTAAATCATCTTAAATTTTTCAGACTTAAGGGGCTAACCATTGTGCTGCATTTTAGGTGACTGGTCATGTAATAGATGCCCTATCACTGTAATTAAATATTTTTTAATTGAAGATAGAAACAGTCGACTTGAGGGTTTCAGTCTATATTCATGGTGCTGAAAATTATTAAAATGCAATAGACTAAGAGGTTGGCAGGAATAAGAATGAATCTTTGCTCAGGAATATTTTATAAAAGACAAAATTGCATGATTCTATGAACAGTTAGGTAGAACAGGCATATAGCATTAAAGGTTTTAATTTCTACTACATAAATATAATTTCTATTGTATCTATCCTACATTTGAAAAGATGCCTGTGAAACTCATTGCTCCTGGAAGAGCCTTTAAACAGGAAAAATTAATGACTTTCACAAAGAGCATTCACCCTTCTACATTCCTATCCACCACCCTCCTTTAAAATGGTGAAAATAAGTAAACTGTACATTTTGCAATTTTTTTGCCCTGTAAGGTGTTTTGCAACTTCTAGAAAGCTGTTTCAGGGAGCTGTCAATCTGAGAATGTTCTACTTTCACACAGACTGGGCAGAAAAGCTATATCCACAGAAGGAAAAGATACTAATAATGTATATAAAAGAATCTGAGAGGAACCATGGGCAAAATTCTCAGAGATTATCAAGATAATTGTGACACTGATACAGAAAAGTGTATTAAATATTTCCAGATGTTTCTTTTTCTTTGTCATTCAGTATTTATCCCTGAGCAAGGGTAGTGAAAGACACGTTATGTACAGAGCGTGTTATTTTACTTACAATATGTTTTCCTTTAGTAAAACTCCTCTGTAGTATCACTGTAGTTTCATACTACATTCATTTAATCTGAACTGATATTTTTGATGAAAATTTATGTGAGATTTACTTTATATATTAGCTCATTGTGTCCTTTTTTTTTAAGGGATAATATCTCCTTCTTTTAGATTTAAAAACAAAATATTTAAAAACAAAATAAGAAGAACTGGCAATGTAGGAAGAGCTCTGCTATGCCTACTGAAAGAATAGGAAATATATATAGAATGCTTTAATCTGTCATGATGTTGCTTTCCAGACTCCTTCTTCCTACATGTAATCAAACATGTTATGCAAAACCACTTCCATGCAGCATAGTTGTCCCAAAAGAAAAAACATAGGAATGAAAGGATTCTTGTCTTTATTCATATACTGCTGTTTAAATTAATGAATTAAGAATTAATTTTGGGTTGTCCAATAACCTAATCACAGTGCTCCCCCCTGATTTGTTGGGTTAGGAGTACACAAATGTAGAGCAATGTAACAGATGTCCTGGCTTTGTATAAAAGAAACTATCCACCATATATTTCTAACAGTGTCAGGAGAACCTGCAGGGAAATGTCTGGGCCATATGTTTGGTGTTACATATCAGACAAGAACTGACCTTCTAGATAGAATTTTCCAAGCCAAGGGCCTTAGCAATGTCCTTTTCATTTGCTTTACTTGCTCTGTATTCAGTACACAGTAAGCACACTAGGGGATTGAGAGCTGATGTCTCTCGCATGTGATAGGCAGTAATAGCTCTCATTACATCTGCTACTGCAAGGAGAAATGCAGATTCAGCTGACAAACCATCTAAATTTGGCTGAAGGATGGAAAGCAACTTGGCAGATCAGAAATTAAAAAATACTATGAACCTTTGTTTAGTTACTCCAGCTTTACACAAGTACTGAGCTGAATTCATCAAACTAAACTTGCAGAAAATCATGAAATAGCAAGTCAAACCTATATAATTTATTATGAGAAAGTAATTAAATCTCTTAAAAAATATACATAATCAAAGCCAGGTGACTGTTTTGCAGAAATTCAACTTTTTTCTTTTTTTTTAAGTTGCCTTCTCCACTGTAATGTCACATAATTTTTTTAAAGCAGTTTGTAGAAGTGCAGTTTCAAAGGCTTACATCTTTCAAGTTGTTATAATCTTAAGGATCTTACTGGGAAGAGTCAGGCTGATGGACAGTCATTATAAAGACCTTAATTTCAGCTTGGCAAAGAGGTAATTACGTGGCATCCAAATGCTTCCAAATGAACAAAATGGACTCAGGTGAACAAAACCCACATTCTTTTGGAGCAATATTATATCCATTTAAATGGAGACTACTGATTTTTCTCACTGAGAAATCTTAGGTCTATAGATTTTCAACTATATATCTACAACCTGAGTGTCTCATATTCAGCAATTTATTGTCCTGAGTGAATGCTGCTTGAGGAGTTAAGGGATGACAGAGACATTTCTCTCTCTGGGTGAAATATTTCTTATGCCCACGTGGAATATTAACATGTCCTTCATTTCTATCAGCCCTTCTTTAAACCTAGCAAAGAGAATGCATTAACACAAAGCCTACCAATTTACAGACTGTATTATTTATCATTTCAAATGACCAGAAGGACTAAATACATGTAAACCATGTCTCAGGTTTCATCTGTAAGCAAAACCGTCTCATCCTCCAACCAGGGAAGAAAACCATCCCATCCCAGACATCCAGAGGTGAGAACAACCATGAAAAGGAAGTAGCTTAAGTGACAGATGCAGATGTGGAAACAAAACAAATGGAAATGCGTTAGACATGCTTGGTTTTGTTAGTATTGTGTCACTATGTTTGAAAGATATTCCTGTTAAAAATCAAGCTATGGCATAAAACTGTATTAGCAGAACACAGAAATCTAAGCCACCTAACTCTACCTAAGTGTGATAAGGTAGGTTCAACCTATAGAAATAGATTCTTTTATTGACATTCAAATTTTAAAGAGGCAAAGAATTCAGCAACTTTTCTGTAAGGGTCCTTCAAACCTTTAGGGGTTGAAGGAGGAAATGTAAGAAGCTGTGAGTACACCTCCTGTGTAATGGGTGATGGTATTTATTTTCTAATTTATTTTCCAATTCTGTGCATATTCTTTTCAATAAAATATAATAATTTTTATTCTTAACTACATAAAAATTTTAGCACAGAATTTGGAGTTTTTCAGAGGGGCTTGAAGAGTGCAGAGTTGACAGGGCTGTGGCTAAAAGACATAGGAACACTGTAGCAGTGGGTAGTGATAGCCGCTAGTGGAAGAAGGACCTTCTGGCAGAAGAAACTATGCACATGTGTACAACTGGCAAAAACAAGTCCCAATAAAAAAATTTCAAAACATTAAAATGTAAATGAAGGTTACTGCGGGAAGGGTAAGTCAACTAGATGGTCAATTGCTAGAGGAAAGAATATAAAGCCATTATGATTATATACTAAGGAATAATTAGTGTTACTCCTCTTATTTATTTGTAGCTCTATAAGGTTTTTTACATTCCCTGAATAACATCTTTTTTTTTTTTTTAACTTTAATTCATGCCTGTGTATGGAATATATTTGAGTCTCAAAATCTTAATACAATTATCCCAGGTCCACTTGAGCTGGTGTTTTAGAAGCAAGCCCTTAAATATCACTTCAGCTTTTGTTGCTGTCAGTTCTTGCCAGGAGGATTACACAATGTTTTTTAGAGAAATGATTATGTCAAATTACAACAGGAATCCAATTATCAGATTGATAATATTCTTTCTATATTAATCTTTAGGCTCAATAAGACAAATTTGGATTGTGGTAGTTCTGCTTAGCCATCAGTCCTCAGAATAAAAAATTATTTTCTTTCAGTGGCATTTGATATAGGAAAGTTCCAACTATGTAACAGATGAAACATGAACAAAGTCACTTGCAGGTTATAGTGAATGTTGATACTATGGTATAAAGGTAGCTTGCCTGAATTATATATTGATTAGAGTCAGAAAACTACGTGATTCCCAACACTGAACTTTCCTACGAAGGACTTAATATAAGTATTAAATAAATGAAAAAGATCAATTAAAGAAATAATCAGTGGATACAGACTAATAAATATCTGCTGCTAAACACGCAGAGAGAGTATTGTATACAAATGTTGAACACTGTTCAGCAATTCCTGTTGAAATGTCTTAAATGTTTGAAAAAACTCTGTTCTGAATAGTGGTCACAGAAGATGGAGTTTCAATCTAGCTGAGAGTTGATAACTTAGAATTTAAGTTAATGATTTTTAAGATTCCAGGATTCAGAGCTGAAGAATCTCTTGATGGGTTAGAGGTTACTCGCTTGTGATTGTGTAACCACAGATGTTGCTGAAGCCATCAAAGGCTCTTAAGAAAGCAGAAAAATCACAAGTCTGTATCAGGCATGGTGATATTAAGAGGCTAGAGAGTAAAAATCATTGCAAAATGAAAAACTAAAAAAAACCCCAAACAAACCAAAAAAACAACAAAACAACAACAAAACGTAGGATGAAAATCTGGTTTTTAATAAAAGATTAAATTTCTCCTTGCATTTTTTAAGATGATGGTTTCATTCAATTCTCCCAAAAAGTCCTTCAGAAGCTGTTTAAGAAACTGGAGGTCACTTTTCTCACCTTCATAATTTCCCAGAAGAATAATTTCCCAGGTCTTCCTATTTCAGATATTTTGAGTAAGAACGTATATATATATATATATATATATATATATATATAAAGCCAATAAATAGACTCAATGGATAAATCAGATGTCACAGAGATGTTGAAAATTGCAAAGGTAAAGACATTATTTTGTTTCCTTGACAGCCCTAGTTCAAAATTCAAGACTCAAAATAATTTTTAAAATACAAATAAGAAAAAAATTATAATTGGAGGAATACACCAGTTATGCTCCAAATAAAGAGAGATTATATATATTTATTCATGGCAAGTCAGTGTTAAAAGTTTTTGTCATCCAAAATTATATTTTGAGGGCTTAATATTTATATGCTTTGATGCTTCAAAGGGACAGATTCATGTCTCCTACATCTCTTGTAAGAATTTATCTGCAGTCCTCACATCATGGTTTTGGTGAAGTTTTTTTTTCAGTTCTCAAAACTTTACTTAAAACTAAATCTTCAGATTTTTCTTCCAGTTCTTTTTATCAAGCATCATTATGACTGTGATCCATGAAGCATAATAAACTTCCAATATTCCCAAAAGGGGAAATGCAAAATATGAATCTAAATTGCTAGCATGATGAATATCTCTGAATATATAAACATTTAAAACTACAATGATGTTCTAGAGAAAAATATATTTCCCTAGAGTATATGTTCAAATAAGGAAGACTGGACAAAAGAGTTATCTCATAGAGAAGACAGGAATTGTGAACGGCTTTTGAATTAAATAGTTTCCCTAATCTGCAGGAACTTAATAAAGGCTCTTGATGAAGCCAATTGCCAAGACAATCTCTTCTGTGCAAAGTCTGTAAGAAGTAAGTTTAGACTGGAAATAAGTCAAAGGATCTTCTTTCCTTTAGGAAGAATCCCTGCCCTTTTCATACTGCTATCCTCCTGTGCATAGTTTAGTGGGCAGCTTTTGTCTTATCATTTTCTCCAGACCTCCATGACTTTAGAGGTCAAGCTGAAACACTGGCTAAATTAATTAGTACCACATAAAAATGTTCTAGTCATAGTGAGGAGTTGCATTACACTCACCATTTAACCTAGTATTTGGGGTAAAAAGGAAGGAGCATCATTTCTTTCTCTACCTCATCTCTGCTTCTAGCTCTTTGTTCTCATCCTTCTGTGCTTATGTAGCTCTTGCTAGAAAGATTTTTGTGCATATTTACCTCTCCCTGTAGATTCTTTTCACCCTACTTTATTGACACGTAATCTGGAGCTACCTGACAAACTTATTTTGTTATTCATCTAAGTAAAGAGCAGTCTAGGCTTCTATCAGCACACCAAGTCCAAGATTATTTTTTATAAAACTGGGAAATATGTTTTCAAAATTTTCTCATCTTCTCAAAGACATGCTTGATCCCACTGAAATGAAAACTAAAAAAAGGAAACCCTTTTTAATTTAAATTGCTACAATTTGGTTGTCAGATAGATTTATTTCAGATACTGTCAGAAATTATTTGCATCACTGATTTTTACAAATCTCTGATACTTGCAATTAAAAATACTTTTACCAGTCTGAAAATTTTTGCTGTTTCAAGTATTTTCTAGTGCTACTTACTGTAATCTTTGGGAAGTTTTAATTCCCTCCCCCTTTGCTACTACCTGGCACTATACTATGAAGGTGCTTCATATGGTGATTAATTCATACATAATTTCAAAGTAAGATGTAATTGTAAATCATGGAGTCAGAGAATATTCTGATTTGAAAAGGACCCACGAGGATTATTGAGTCCAACTGCCCAAGAGTCACACCACGTGCCTCAGAGTGTTGTCCAAGTGCTCCTTGAACTCTGTCAGGCTGGTGCTGTGACCCCTTCCCTGGGGAGCCTGTTCCAGCACCCAGCCACCCTCTGGGTGAAGAACCTTTTTTCTAATATCCAACCTAAACCTCCCTTGACACAGCTTCAGGCCATTCCCTCAGGTCCTGTCACTGGTCACCAGAGAGAAGAGATCAGTGCCTGGCCCTCCTTGTCCCCTCACAAGAGGTTGTGGACTGCGATGAGGTCTCCCCTCAGTCTGCTCTTCTCCAAGATGAAGGATCCAAGTGACCTCAGCTGCTCCTGGAAAGACTTCCATATGGTTAAATGCAAGAAGAAAATAGGTGGCTGACATGTCAAAACTGATGTAAGTTCTAGCGATTAAAAATGCAAGTCAGCAAACATTAAGAGGCTATCTAACACTTTTACATTATTTAACTATTTTGCATATTTATACATTTGCATGATTTGCATCTCAGATGAATGTGGAGTAATATACATACAGCAGAGGCACAGCTACTGACCCAGAGTGGAAATTACTGAGAAGTGCTGTAAAGTTCCCTTTCTAGTGATAGCCCTCTCCTGAGGGATGTCAGACACTCCTTCCACGTATAAGAAATATTGCAATGATGCATGATCCCCAAAAATGCCAGGCCTGTCTACTCCTAGTCCTGCTCAGCCAATTTATTACAAAACTCCTAAAAAATCTATTCTTTTAGATTTGATAACTAAGATTTTTTTTAATTTTCATTGTGCCAAAGGTTAGAAACTTAACAGAAACTACCCTACGTCCTGTACTAAAATTACAGCTAGTTTCAGTGAATTTATAAAGAGAAAAATGAAACACAATTTTTTAAAAAAACAAAATATAAAGTTATAAGGAACCTTATAAAGTATATATTTAGCACATCAATAAGAATACATGAGTACTGACAACTGTCATTGACATTATGGAAAATGGAGTTTTTTCTCATGATTTTTCTTCTCAGATGCCTGTAAATGTAACTTTTAAATTCTTAATATTCAATCAAGTAATGTTTTTTGGAAAATTTATAAAAAACAATACATTTAAAAACTTTAAAACACTTATGAAAATTTTCTAAAATTGTTGAACTGAATTCCATGAAGTTAACTAGCCTTGAGATGCCTTTAAATATGAAAAGCATATATTTAAGGTATCCAAGATTAACCTGTATCAGATATCAAAGAGAATTTCATATATAGTCATACATATAATGTCAAACTTACTGAGAATGATTACAGTAAGAACTTCTAGTGCTAAAACCCTCCTGACATGTTTTTTTGATCTCTGTGGCTTAAGTCATTATAGATTTTTAATTGATTTGTAAGTGTGAAGACCAGTATTAGTTGCTAAGCACAGTGAGTCACACGCAGACCTCAGTTTCCTCACATCTCTGGCCACTCATTCAGGGCAGGTGATGGTTGTGTATGTCCGGAGTTAAGTCTACAGTAATATTTCACACCTTGGATAAAGTGGGGAAGGTGGGGTTATTAGTTTTCACATTATGCAGTGGAGCAAGCCTGCTTTTACTAGGCTTAATAATTGTTCTGTTTAGGACTCTTTTAACCACAAAGCCTTTTTTGTTTGATAGGATGTCTCACTTGAAGAGCATGTGTCCTATCATTTTTATCAAACCTGTCATTCTTGTATCAGTCAAACACAAACAGTCCTACATATATTACATCTTAAATTACTATGTTTTATTTAGAACAGTTCTATACACACTTCTATGTAATTTAAAGGCAACTGAATCTATTAGACTGCAAATTCTTCACAAAATTATGAGGATTTTATTTATTATTTTTTCCAGGCAGTTTCTAAAAAACGTCTGTAGAATTTTTGCTGCTTTTTGTATTTTTTTTCTCCTGAAAGAGCAGGACTCTCTTACTGTAGAAGACAGAAAATAAGCACCAGCTTATTACATTAGGTATCGCTTCTACCTGGAAATGACACTTACATTCACTCAGAAGAGGTGGAGAGGATTGTTGGAATATTACTATGAACAGTCATGTAACAGTTATCATAGTCAGGACAGAATAACCTTAATTTTCCGTAATTCAATTTTGTTTTTTAACACTGGCTGTTCAGTATAACCTACAGATTGGGCCTTAAGGATATTATTTTCACCTGTGATATTTTTATTTCAGGTGATTTGTAGCAATCATTTAAACTCATATGTCTTACGTCACACAGCGCATTAAAAACAAGCACCTTGTTGTTTTCAGATTGGAATAGCTGTGATTTCTATTGGTAACATTTATGTCCTTTTTCTCAGAAAACCTACATCCGTGTTCACAATCTTTCATAGGCAGAGCAGGGTTCTGATATTGGCTTTCCAGTTCAATTCGGTACAATTGCACAGAATTCAATAGTTGTACCTACGTGTGACCTCAGCATCTAGATGTGCAGTATAATTAGTGGAGATCACCAATGCAGGCAATGTAGTCCAGCCTCATTATAGACACATCTCTAAGCTGCATTAAGCTGCATATCTCAGAAGGTGATATATTTTAGATATTGCAGGGAAGACTCGGTTCTCGAAAAATTGATTTCTTACACGTTTTTTGTACCTTATTGCATCCTGTCTGGTCTCCAGCTGCCACCAAGAAAGCCACAGGTCTTCCCCAGGTTCTGTATTTTATCTTTCAAGCATCTGCAGGTGCCTCAGAACTATTAGGGCATAAATAATGATACTTGACAGATATGCTTAGACAGGTGAATCCCTCATGGGGCTATCTGGATATGAACACTATTATTCTCGCTGAAAATCTCATTCCCATACTCATACTGTTTTCAAAGAGATATTAGAGCGTGAGGAGTTCAGCCATACTTTTTCTGATCACAGGCTGACAACACCTGTGTTCTGATGACAGATAGTAGGGAAGGCTTATGGAAAACTACAGGAAAAAACTATATGATGGAAAGGGTACTGAAGTACTACTGGTAGAGCCAATCTCAATCTTCTTTACAAGATATTTTTAAGGCACAGATAAGTCAAATGTCTCTGACAGTGACTGTAGTGATCCAAAATTAATGTCTGGGCTTGGGTTAGACAATATCTTGAAGTGCATTCCTGCCTTTCATTCATATGTTGCTCAAATTGTAGACAAGAGTTCAGCAGAAACAAAGATTACGGGTTTGGGTTTGTTTAGAATATTCTTTTCTTTTTGTTTTTAGGACAAAAAGAAAAACATCTTTATCAGGTATTTGCCACTCCTGAATAATATAGCAAGTAGCTCAATTCTCTGAACTGCTATAAAAATGTGGATAAAAAATATCAAATTTAATGCAAATATATGGATATTAAATTTTACCATTATGCATCTATAAAATTAAGGTAAGATCTACTACAAATCTTTACAATTTTTGAGAATCAGTGGAGGTTGATCTTAAAAAAATCCAGAACTTCAAGAATAGATCTGATTACAATGGTTATTTACAGATATCACTCCTGAAAAAGGAGCAGTTATTCACCAAACACTGATAGCTGGGGGATTTTTCTTTATTTCAAACAGATAGTTTGAACAGATATGAGCAAAAGCTTAATTAATTTTTTCATGAGAAAGGACTTCACAAGTCTGAAGAAAAGCCCTTTTCTTAATTCAGGCTGGTATCAAGATTTACAAATGATGTAAAACTTATTTGGCCTCTTAGACACTATCAACTAAAGTATCAGCTAAAGAAATTTCTTTCTTCTCCTTCCCTCAGGCTGCCCAGCCCATTTTTGTACACAATTACAGTAAAAAACCACCAGCTACAACACAAAATGTTTTATCTTTAAATATATATAAAGTCAGTTTCCTTTTATTTGTTTCTGGTCTGGCTTGTAGGAAAAAAAACTACTCTGTTATCCTAGAAAACCATTGATGATTAAATATGGGAAATGCTTATGAAGGACTACAGACTTTTTAATTGGAACGTGGTTAATAATTCTCAACATAGTTTCACCATACAAAAAGATAAGGAGAATTTTTCAACATAAATGCTCACCTAAATAGGGAATCAGTTAAGTAAAGTGCATCAGTTTAGTCAGAGAGTGGTCTGAACTCTTGATCCAGTAACTGTGTCTGGGCTTCAAAATTCCCAATTTTAAAAGTTTCAGTGGTTGTTATATAGCCATCAAGACACACTCATCACAGCTACTTAAAGAATCAGTAAACTTAGAAGTGTGAATTGAGATTCCTATAATGTTCTCACTACCACTACTGATTTTCTGTAGCTGGAAAGCAATCAATTTCCTTCTCTCATGGAGAATCTCTCCTTTTTATGAAGTACTTTAGTGTATCTCACAAAAAATTAAATTCTGTTTCCCTATAGCACCCTCATTTTTCACTCAAAAAATAAATCAACACAATCCTGCCTTCACCACTGTAAACTGGGGAGAGGGGTCTCATGTTCTTTAATCACTTCTAGCTCAAGCTGCTTGACAGAGATCCATTTTATCTTTTTACTTAGTCAGTATTAACTACTCTGACAAAAAATATGCTTTTTCACTACATTTTCTTCAGAACCTTCTCTCTGATATGAAGCTTTATCAGTTAAAAGTGTAATTCCTAGTAACAGAGATACCTCCAAAAACCCTATGGCTATATACTGTTAAATGGATTAAAGTTCCCACAAATCCTTTGCCTTCATTTTGGCATTGGTTTTGTAAGTGGTATCTCCCTAGTCTGAAAGTGAGCAAAGCAACTTCTAAATAATTACAGAAATACAAAAAATAGTTTATCACCTCCTATGAATCTATATGAAGTTGTCATACCTGTCAGTAAACAGAAACAAACTGTTTTGCAGAATTAGAAAATCAAATGTTATCTTCAGGAATTATAGATTTTTTTTAAAAAAATCTTGACTGATACTATATTCATACGTGTGTGTGTGTGTGTGTGTATGTATATAGGTCTAGCTAGTGAATCTGGCAATCCTATCTGTGAATCAAAGAAATGGAGTCTCTCTTTACAGCTGTGAAGGA
>VXBQ01003985.1:31415-231101 GCA_013400175.1 Phainopepla nitens | reverse complement strand
GAGAGAGAGAGAGAGAGAGAGAGAGAGAGAGAGAGAGAGAGGGAAGCATGCATGTAGTATTCCTATGTGACATTGCTTGCAGTGTGGCAAACATACAGTTCAAAGGTGATAATGAGATTTCAGTGAGCCAAACAGTCCTAATGGAAATAACTCATATTCCTACAGATAATACCTGAGATAACTCGCTAAACACACAGTATTTGCCAAAGAAAAAAAAAAAAAAGCAATGAGGAAACATGGCTCTTAAGCAGCATATGTTTCCTTGTGATAATCTCTGCTGCCTTTCATGGATAACATGCAGACAAACAAGACAAATCCCTTTGTTCCAGATGCCCAACTCTTGCAAAGCTGCAAAATATCTGTGCTTTCTATGATGCTTTTTGTCCATTCCAGAAATGTCTAGTTAGGGTGTGTGATACTGGTGGGTGAAGCACTGGGTATGGGAGTGGTTTATTATTGTACAAGACATGAAGGAAAGATTGGAAGAAAAGATAGGAACCCAAAGAATATGATGATAGCATCATAGAGTGGTTTGGCTTGGAAAGCTCCTTAAAAATCAGTTCCTACCCCTCTTTGATGGGCAGGGATGCCACCTGCTAGATTAGGTGGCTCAGGTCTCCATCCAACCCAACCCTGAGCACTTCCAGCTTCCCTGGACACCCTCCTTCAGTGTCTCAGAACCCTCTGAAGAGCTTCTTCCTAACATGTAAGATCATGGATCAGCTGGACCAGATGTCACAAAGGCACACCAGAGGAACAGGTAAGAAGGAAACAAGATTAAAACCAACAAGAGAACAATTATGGACATTGACAATGGACTGTTGCAAATGGAGAAGCCTGAAGATATTAGTATATTTCTAGAGAACAAATAACAGGAGTTTGCAGGAAACTAGATACAGTGAATTTTTTTGAACATGAAATAATTTGGTGGGTTTTTTTACTACTATGCTTCCTTACAGCAAAAATCCCCTGATCATTTTATGACAAGGCATTGGCCACCTCTGGCAACTAGTAGCTTTTACAACCAACTTTGTGTTTAAATTATAATAGAATGCATAGATCTGGATTATTATTTTATCATTCTCTTCTGTCTTTATCCATGATGAATCATACGTAATACTGAAGAGTATTATATTTTGGAAAACATGTTACTGTAAACAGAGAGTGAGGCAATAAAACAACAGTTAGAGAGAATGATAAAAGACTCACTAAATCACCTAATGCAATGCACTGCTGTCATACCACTGATGCCTGAAAGATCTGATACATTTTGTTCACGGCAGGAATAATAGTCCTGAAAAAATCAGTTTCTGTGACTGCCTTAGAAAGTTAGCCCAGAGACTGATTTCTCTCTATCAGGAAATTTTGAACTCTTCATTCTAATTTTTTCTGTCCTTTGTTTCACGGTGTTACTCCATATTAACCTTCATCTATGCCCCTAAATCATTCCACTTTCTTCCTTGAATATTGTCTTCTGAATATTTGTAGATGCCAAGAAGTCTTACTCTTTTCTCAAAGTTAGCTCCTCAGAAGTCATTTTCTCTACTCCACTCATAGTAATTACCTTCTTGTACTCTGAACTCTGTCTATATTGTTAGTATCATTCTGGAATGAGGTGGCAAATAGAAGAATTCAGCTGGAGGAACTAATTTCAGTCCTGTGTTAGAAATTTAGTTCTATATTAGAAATTCAGTTCTGTGTTAGAAGAGTCACCAGGATGACTAAGGGGCTAGAACATCTCTCGTATGAAGAAAGCCTGAGAGAGCTGAGTTTGCTTGAGAAAGGGGTTTACCTCCAGAGATCCCTCCCATCTTCATTTTGTGATTCTGTGATTCTATATCTTTACAGAAGATGAAAGAGCATGATGTCATTTTTCTGATACAAATATGCACTTGTAAAGACCTTGAAGATTTTTTTAATGTTTACTCAGTCCAAATTTTTTATTCCTATTTTCATATTGAATATCAGTGGTTTAGAATTAATTATGGTACATAATTAATAAATATGTCCCAATGTCTTCTTTTCTGGAAAAATATTGTGTTGTTTTAATTTCTGATCTTTCACATTTCTTTAACTATATTACTGTTTGATTGACATTTTTAATGTTTCTTTAATTATCATCCACAAACTTGTATGAGTGTGTTCTATTTCACATTTAAAAACCAAACTGCATTTCTCAGCAGTGAATCAGGGTGATCTTAAACTGCTTCTCCAAGAACTACCTGCTGAGACTAGAGAAAGGGGAGGAAACAGTGAATTCCATGTCATCTTCTGCGTACTCCTGATCTTTGGTTCCCAGGACCTGAATGCCAATATGCACACAAAGGAGTGTTCAAATATTTTCTTTGACAGCTCCAAGAAATATCATCTTAATTGGAGACCCACAGCATGAGAGAAGGACATGCTTCTTAGCAGAGAGATTTGCTACTTTCTTACTCTGTAAAATATATATATTTAGTTGACAGATTTGTCAGTTCTTTGTCTTTTCTTTGTCTATCCATTTTCTTGACATTTAAAATAGGAAAAATATCACATATGCAGTTTACTGTGTATATATTTGAAAAACCCATAGTTACTTGGCATAAAATGTCTTGCAATGATGCATTCATTATTCTTTGTGATTTGGAGCTAGCTTTTTTATTTTTAATTTTTATTTCTGTACTAATCTTCCCCACTAGTATATTGTTTAAATTTTTAAGAGTCTGCAGCTTAATATGACTTTTTATGTTCCAATCTAAATTGGCCTCTGTTGTCCTTTTATCTCTCTTCAGACTGCTCTGGGTTACATTTCAGCTTTTTCTATAATCAGAGTTGAAATCTCCTGGAAAATGTTGCAATGCATTCCATTAAAAATCAGAGACAATTAAAATATTAATGTTTGGAGACTCCTGCTTTGTTAAAAGCATTTGGATGAACACGATTTCTTTGCCTTCTATGATTTTGCTTCTTCCTTTCCCATATGCACTTGTCTGCTCTTTCTCTACCTTGTAGAAATAAAAATCTTATCACCAGAATTAGGGTTGCTTTTTAGTTCTTCAGTATTTGTCCTATAGAGATGTTGGCTTCACAACAGGGAAAGACACAGGTCCTTGCATGTTATGGCCCTTAATTTTGTTCAGTCCCTGGTCAATGTGGATCAGTCCCTACTTCCCTATATCGCTGTTCTAGTTGCTTTCTCCCACCCATCTCTCCTCCCCTAGGCTTAGCCCCTGTTATCTATAACTGCGACCATGCTCCTTGTTCCAGACCCTTCCCTGTCACTCCCCACATGGGCCAATCACTGGGGCGTCCACCCCTTTGGAAATCCCCTAATCCTCAATGCCCCACTGGCCCATGTGACCCCTTTCTCTCCTCCCCCCTTCCTGATTCGTCCCCCATCAATGGGGTGATTTCTTTCCTCCGCCTTATCTCCTCCCTGTCAAACTCCCCTATTGGTTCTCAAGTTGCATCCGCCTTTTGTTTTTGTACCCCTATTTAAACCCCTGCACAGCCTTGTGCTGTGCCTTTTCACCCTGGATCCCTTCGACCGTTAAACTGTTTCGGACTACATCCTGGCATGAAGGTCTCCTCTTTCTCCTTCGCTGTCCACCTGTCAGCGGCTTTCCCTCAGAGTGAGCAGGGGCTCACAAGGCTGGGTGCTCGGCACGCAACACACCGGTACCCTTCCCCACACTCATCACATGTTCCCTCTGGGGCACCCGTGTGGGCGATTTACCATCTCCCATTGAGCTAGCCGTACTCCAGAGGGCCACGACACTTGCAGACTCTTTCTGCACCTTAGTTTCTGTAGAAGAAAGCTTAAACATATTTTTTACAGGATAACCATCATGTGTGAAAAAAAGATCCTTCATCTCTTTTTTTCAGGCTAGTCTGTAAGTTGCCTGAAGTATACCATGATATATTGACCCTCTGTCCTTGTTTTCTTCCTGGACATTATTTTACCCTCTCCACTCTAGATGCCTAAAGGATATAAATTTAGCTTTCAAGATACATATTTTTTTTTCTTTTTTTTTAAGATCCAGCCTATTTTTACTGCTACCTATTATTCTGACTCACTCTTCCCTTTCTGTCTCATTTCTAATAATTTTATTTTTGGAAGGCTTTTTCAGATGCATTAAAAGCAGTTCACATAAACAAAGATACAGTAATACCTTTTAAGGCATTGATAAAACTCAGTAGAGGACATTTTACTTATTTTAAAACTCAGTAGAGGACATTTTACTTATTTTAAAAACTCTTTTAAAGTAAAAATACAGTATTCATTATCTGAAAAAGTTTTGAGAACAGACTGCTATCTCCAGAACAGCTACCCATGTGAAATCTTCATCAATGGGTGGTTTCCCTGGGTCCCAGACCACTAAATACATTTTAACTGTTGTTAAGAAAGAAAACACAGTAACAATAAACTTTCTGATGGCAAAACACTGATAAGAAAGGTAAAGAGCAAAGGAACAGAAAAGTCAGACTGAATGAATTTGAACAAGTTTTCACTCTTCAAACAGAATTAATTCTAGAAGATCAGGTGCAGAGCAAGAATATTTAATTACAAGTAGTGCCAGCTGATGGAGTATATATTCTGGAAATACCTAAATTAGCGATGCAATAAACTCTTAGGCCAATGTCATACCAACATGATGAAATGTCATACTTATTTTAAAGCAACAAGAAAAAGCACTGATTTTATCATTATATGCATCACTGATGAGGTAGTACAGAAAACATCTTCTGGAGTTGCCATTTGTGGATAAATATCATTCTCTCTAGCTCAGTAAATGGGAATTGATAAGAAATTTCCTTGTACGGTTCCAATGCATCTATGACCAGAAAACAAATACTAAAGTTTTACTCAGAAGTGGAAAAGGTAATAGTGAATATACCAAACCAAAAGGGAAGCGCAAGCAATCATTTTGATTATAATAATGAACAGGATAAGCCCTGGTTTTTGTATCTGCAAATGCGTCATTTTTGTGCACATATATGGTAAAGGAGGGTTTCATGGTTCCATTCTTCTTTTGGGAGAGCAGTGAGATGTCTCTATGGATGTTCTGAGTCAGCTACTCTGACTGAATATTATGAGAAAGCATAGAATTTTAGCCTGAGGAATTATCAAGAGGGCAAGGCAGACAACCTACAAAGTAATGTCCTGACAGCTCTTCACATCCAAGAGTATGAAATTAGACCATGTAATTTTGAGCCACGGAATCACAGAATAAGCTGAATTGGAAGGTTCCCTCAAGAGTCATCGAAGTCCAATACCTGGCCCTGCACAGCAGCATCCCTGAGAATCACACCATGTGCCTGAGAGCACTGTCCAAATTCTTCTTGAGCTCTGTCAGGCTTGATGCTGTGACCACTTCCCTGGGGAAGTGCCCAGGGAAGTTCTAGTGCCCAACCACCCTCCGGGTGAAAAACTTTCTTCTAATATCTAATCCAAACATCCCCTGACACAACTTCAGGCCATTCCATCAAGTTCTGCCATTGGTCAGCCACAGAGAAGAGATCAGTGCCTGTCCGTCCTCTTCCCCTCATGAGGAAGCCGCAGGCTGCCATAAGGTCCCCACTCAATCTCCTCTTCTCCCAGGCTGAACAGACCAAGTCATACAGCTTTTGCTTAAGGCCCTTCACCATGTTTGCTGCCCTCCTTTGGATACTGTCTAATAGTTTAATGTCTTTCTTATGTTGTGACACCCAAAACTGCCCCCAGCACTCGAGGTGAGGCCGGCTCAGCTCAGAGTGGAGCAGGACAGTCCCCTCCCTTGCCCGGCTGGTGATACTGTGCCTGATGCCCCTCAAGACAAACTTGGCCCTCCTGGCTGCCAGGGCACTGCTGACTCAGGTTCAACTTTCCTCTGAGCAGGACTCCCAGGTCCCTTTCAGTAGCATTCCTTTCCAGCACCTCATCAGTCTGTACGTCCTGGGTTGCTCCATCCCAGGTGCAGAATCTGGCGTTTTCCCTTGTCAAACTTTATACGCTTGGTGATTGCCCTGTTCCCTAATTTGCCGAGGTCCCTCTGCAGAATAGTGTGGATACTTACTGAGAGTGAGGATTTGATCATGTTTTGCCTATGCTGAGCTTGGTCTGTTCGGTGGAGGGAATTAAAAATGCACAGTGTTTCAGTCTGCTTTATTCTACTAATTCCATGACAAGTTTTCCATCTTTTCTCTGTCTTCACTTCCCAGTATCTCCAACTGAAACATGATATACTCTATATGTTCCTATACTTGAAGGCTCATATTGCTTTGATATTAGTTTGATCTTTGTATTTCTTTCTCATTTACAGATTTCACTGCAATTTTTAGTCTTTGTTTACCAGATTTTTTTTAAATCTAGTCTGTCTGTTAGCTTGAATGGCTTCCGTACTGGTTCCCATTCTTGTCACCTTCCATTTCTCTTGCTTTCACCATCTATCTAACAAGTCAGTGCTTGTTCTATGCAAAACAAAATAAAACAAAGATTATGTTATGTGCCCAAGAAACATGTTAACATGTATTTTGCTTAAAGTAATTTTGCACAGAACTTTGGTGTTTTTCCAAACTGAAGAAAACTTTGTATTTCTAAAAGAAGTCAGCATATGATCATGTGGAAAGAACTTGTCTTATACACTACCCATAAAGATGGATTTATTTGTCTACAGCCATGATTATGGGTGGAGAATCGAAGATGGAAAACACACTTATTCCTGTTCTTTATTGCCACAACATAACAAGGAGCTGCAAGGCCCCCAAGTCAGAATACAATTCTGGACATATCTGTTTGATATATGTGGAAAAAATGGAAACTGGCAGTCAGAGGTAGTAACTAGCAGTTTTAGTGCAAAAGTGGCATAGTAAGAAGAATATCTTGGATGACTGAAAAACCACATTCATAACTCACTTCACAGTCACCTGCATACAAATCTGAACTATCATCCTTGTTTGTGTCTCATTCAGCATTGAATGAAGAGGTAACTGAGCAGGGACCCGCTTAGAGGAATCCCACAGGATAGGGCTCTAGAAGAGAAGGAAGTCTAAGAGAACTGGCCAATACTTGAGCAGCACTTCCTCCAAGTTCAAGACCAGTATATCTTATGATGATGAAATCTGGCGAAGGGGATGGGATGAGCATGGACCTCTAGCAAATATCAAACAGAAGAAAGAAATTTATGGAATGTGGAAAAAGGGACAGGCAACATGTTAGTACTATAGGAACACCATCAAGGTATGCAGAAATGCAATGGAGAAGGTCAAGGCCCACTTGGAATTGACTCTGGCAATGGACATCAGAGACAACAAGAAGAGTTTCTACAAGTACATCATCACTGAAAGAAAGATTAGGGAAAATGTGGGGCTGTTGCTGAAGTGCATGGATGTCCAGGACAGAGAAAGAAGACACAGAGAAGGCAGAAGTATTGAATGCCATCTTTGACTCAGTCTTTACTGCTGAGCTCAGCCTCCAGGAGTCCCAGATCTCAGAGGTAAGAGAAGAAGGTTGGAGAAAGAATATTTCCCCTTGGTCATAGGGGGCTGGGTTACAGGTTAGATGGGCAAACATCCATAAATCCATGGGCCCTGATGGGATGCACCCATGGCTGCTGAAGGAGCTGGGACTTACTAGAGAACAGCTCTACAGAGAAAATCCTGGGAGTCTTGGTGAATGACAAGTTGGCAACTAGACAGCAGTATGGCAGTATGGCCAGGAGGGCTTGGGGTAAGTTGGGAAGAGTGTGGCCAGCAAGTCCAGGGAGATGATCCTGCCCCTATACTCAGCTCAGCCCTAGTGAGGCCACATCTGGAGTGCTGTGTCCAGTTCTGGAATCCTCAGTACAAGAGAGAAAAGGAACAACGAGAGAAGGTCCATTGGAGACCACAAAGATGATGAGAGGTCTGGAGCATCTCTTATGAGGAGAGGCTGAGGGAGCTGGTCTTGTTTATTCTAAAGAAGAGAAGACTGAGAGGAGATCTCATCAATGCACATAAATATCTCAAACGTGTGTGCAAGAATGTCATGCCAGACTCTTTTCAGTTGTGCCCAGAGACAGGATAAGGAGCAGGGACCATGAACTCAAACAGAGGAAGTTTCCCCTCAACACCAGGAAGAGCTTCTTTACATTGAGGATGGCAAAGCATTGGAACAGGCTCCCCAAAGATTTAATAGGGTCTCCCTCTGTGGATATTCAGAATCCACTTGAATACATTCTATGTCCCCTGCTTTAGGAGACCCTGCCTTGGCAGAAGGGGTTTGAGTGAGTGAGCTCCAGAGGTGCCTTCCAACCCTAAAATTCTGTGTTCATGTGGTTCCCTTAATATCCTAACTCAGAAGTTTAAGGATTAGTTTTACCTTTTGTTTCAGGCGTGTGCTCAATCTCTTGTGAAACCAGCAGCACCTTAGAATTTGGTTGCTGTGTTGTGCTTAATAAAGATGAATTAAAGAATATGCTTAGAAGATATGAGCGAACTGACATCCAAAACTGAGTCAAAAATTCTCATAGTGTTTGAAGAGTTTCACTATTAAAAATGGTAGACATTACTCTAAAAATGGTAGACCGTGTGCATGTCTCAATTGTCTGTATGTGTAAGTATTTATAATTTTTTATAAATAAAAAATATCACCTGAATGCTCTGAAGTGAAAAATTGTCAAAGCAGAACAGACTGGGCAAAGGGAAGATAAAAAACTTTTATTGAAATAGAAGTAGAGGGCGGCTGTAAAAGGAAACTGCAAAAACAAGGCTGCCACTGCCTAAATCAGTGGAGACTAACTTTGAGACAACTATATATAAGGAAAATATAGAATAAAAATCTGGTTTTTATAGAACTATTTTTTCCTTCCTTTTTTTCCCCTTTTATTCCTTGTTTATTGACTACACAATTTCATATTACTCTCTTAGAGTGGGAAGTTTGGCATACTCTCTGACAAGACTATGAAAAAAAAAAGAAAATCTTTTATAACTTTCCATCTGAAAAAATGGGACATCTTCTCTATGTTTGAACGTACAAAAGCTGAGTTCCCAAGTTAAACACATTTGAAAAGATACCGAAGTATTGTTCCTGAATCCTCATGTAACTTGCACCTGCGTCTCAGTATTGTTGAGTTTAAATCTGAGACCTTAATTAAGTGTAATTCCGAGTTTTCCATGTATCAATTGAGTATGATGTTTTGTATTATTACTACTGCTTCCAAAAAGCATTAATAATTCTGTTAGATTTTTCAAACTTTCCTGCTGTAAACCAGAACTGGGAAATAAAGGGAGAAGAAAAGCTTTCTTAAAAAACAACAACAAAAACAACAACCACCAAAAATAGAAAAAAATCCCTCAATGTCATGATTTTTCCCTCCTAAAGGTTTGATTTCTGAAAATACTCTGACAAAATTTCTCTAGTAAAATTACGCTGAGACAATGAATTCTTGTGGGGAGCTTTTTTGCAAGAATTCCATTTTAAATTAATATGAGCACTGTGTCATATATGTCAGAAACAATTTATCTTCTCAGTCATAAATATGAAACAAAAGCTAAGCTTTGAATCATCACAATCAATGAAAAAAAGGTAAAACACAAAGTGGGTGATCAGTCCCCAATGTTATGCTGTGACTTTAGATATGTTACATAAGGAGAAAGAACCTGAAAAATAATTGAATTTGTTACTTCTTGTGAATTCTTAGTGCAAATCTCTCAGCTCTAAATCTTTCTCCAGATGCAGACAACATCTTTTTTTCTGATTTTTGGTTAGGTTTTTTGTTGGTTTTGTTTGTTTTTTTCCTAGTTAGTTAGTTAACAAATATATCTGGTACTAAGTTGAATGTTTCAGCTACTTAGAAATGCCTGAGAATATAACCTAAAATAAGAAAATGTGCACTGTGGGGCAAAGATGCCCGGTTTTACTGCCCTACCAACTGTATATTTTATATATTTGCAAAAGTAGCTTACAACTGAATCAGTATAGAACTCATGTTAATAAAAACTTTAGGGCTTAAAAAATGTCATAAAAAACTCATGGACTATTTCTAGAAAAGTCATGAATTATTTATGAAGCAAATTTCAGAACTAGGTTTTCTGTTCTGCTTCCATTTATATGTCTCAGGGTCATCAATTTTTGTTTATTTTAACATACGAAATATAATCTTTCACTTTTTCACTAGAAAGTAATAAACTTTAGGCATAGTTTCAAATAAAAAGAAGCCAGCCATTTAAGTTATCTATGTAAGAGATGGTCATTAATTAAACATGGACATTTAAAAAGAACAAACTTTTAAGTGTCCACAGCTTCAGGACAGCTTAAAATTTGTGAAAGCTTAAATGATACATTCCTGTTTCATCTGAAAATTAAAGTTAAATAAGCAATTTTCAGCTAATATTTTTTTCCAGGCAAAATCATCCTCTTCTTCTCTTTGAAAATTGAGTAATAATTTTTGGGTCCAGCAGTGGGTTGATCTTGGTAGGATTCCAGGTGTCCACCAAGCTGCTCTATCACTCCCCCTCCTCAGCAGGACAAAGGAGAAAAAAATCCTTGAGATAAAGGCAGCTTAACAAAGAAAAGAAAAAGCAGTGCTGAGAAGCAAAGGAGAAAGAGACTAATTCTCTTTTTCCCCAGTCACTTCCAAGGAAGCAGGGCCTCAATATGCATAGCAGTTGCTCCAGAAGACAAATACCTTAATGACAAATGCCTTACTAAAAAATTCCCACTCCATTCCTTCTTTCTCTTAATGTTTCATGCTGGGCACGATGTCATCTGGTAAGGAGCACCTCTCTGGTCAGCTTGGGTCAGCTGTTCCAGCTGTGCTTCCTCTCAGCCGCGCTCACCCTCAGCCTACAGGCCATTGGAGGGCAAGTTAGAAGAGACAGCACTGATGTTCTCATGTGCAACACTGCTCAGCAGTCACCAAAACACTGGAGTGTTACCAACATTGCTCTAGTTACAAATGCAAAGCACAGCAGTGTAAGTGTTGCTATGAGGAAAGTTAACTCCTTCCCATACAGGCTCAATACAGTTTCCTGAAAAGAGAAATAAAAGGCTGGATATGGACTTCCACCATATCAGCACAAGAATAAAAAGGGCAGAGTTTCTGTGGACTAAAAGGCTACTACCTCACATACTGTTGGACAGATCACCCACGCTCCATCCTCACAGCCTAGAAATATCTTCAAAAATGTTTATTCTTATCTACCAGAACTTTGACACCAACAAGTGCAGAGATATCTCCATCAGACACAAGACAAAGAGTAAAAACTTATCTAGAAGGTGTGTTCATCACTGAAATGTTAGCGTCTCCATGTATGAGGCAGTTTTCAAGTTGTGGCTTTGAACCATCTAAGGGAAGTTAATGAAGGAATGGAGGATAAGGAAAGCCTGAATTGGAGGAGAGACTCTCTCTCAATATTTGTGAACTGAAAGTTTATCACTATTAGAAAGACCAATTCTTAATATCTATTCAAATACTAAAAAGTTTCAGCAAAAAAACAATGAAGATAAAGCACTGAATAATGTCAATTTTATGGGGTAAAACTCCTAGTATGAGTTGGCTAAGCTAATAACACTGGCCAAAATATTTTTTGGGACTCAAATCATTGTCACCTATCTGTCCCAAAACGAAAATATCAGATTATACAGCACTGAACTGAATGTAGAAAGAAGCTGAATTTTCCAGCTCAAAATTTGAATTCTCTGCCTCAGTGTGGCAGTTATTTACCTACATCTAGCTAGGCTCTAAAGCCATTACGAGAAATGGAAGGGCAGGGAGAGGAGGGAGGAACCAGGCATTAAAAACCTATTGCTAAATTTAATGTAGTCACCCTTCCTGCTCAGCACAGGATGGAATTTCTCCAAGTAAACATGTATTCTTTAACAAGTAAAGCAAACTAGACCTGGTATGAATCAAAAACTATCACAAGTTGAAAGGGATCTTCTCCTTGAAGTGGGGCTGCTCTCCAGCCTGTCATCCCGAATTTGCATGTACAACCAGGATTACCCTGCCCAAGGTGCAGAATCTGGCATTTTCTCGTGTTGAATTTCAGAAGGTCATAGAATAATAGAGAATCAGAGAATCATAGAATGGTTTGGGCTGGAAAAGAACTTAAAAGTCATCTAATTCCAACCACCCTGCTCTGAGTAGGGATGCCACCCACTAGATTATATCATTGCTGAACTCCCTATTCTATCCACCTCTCTCTGTAGAGCGTCTTTACCCTTGAGGGAATCCATAGCTCCTTCTAATTTTGAATCATCAACTTCCATAATATACATTTGACTCCAGCCTCCAAATCATTTACAAAGGAAAGAGAAATAAAAAGGGAATTAAAAGAATGAGAAATAAAATTTTTCTTGATAAATATTATTTTTAAATGCCATGAAAAATTGAAGTTTCAGTCTTTTGGTTGAAGAAAACAAAACAAGGAAGTTAATTTATAAATTTTATTAAAGGTGGTCTTCATTTAATATAGCATTGACTTTACTTAATTTCTTCAATTATTTCTGTAGTCATTTGACTATATATACTATTTCAAATCAAAAGTAAGCCTTTACTATGACTTTTTTTTAATACTGTGAAGGATGTGACAAAGTATTTGTCTGTTTCTAACTGAGGTTACCTTCCTATATTGAAGTCTTTATTCCTGCAATGAGAAAATCAAATACAACATAGAGTAGGTAAGCCACTTCTCCAGGGAACTCAACCCAGTATGAGCATTCAGTTCTCAAGAAAAAAAAAAAAAAAAAAGCTGAAAAAGCTTGAACCACACAGTAAAACTTCTTTATTCTACTTTCTTAGATTATTTTTTCACTTGTAAGCTTTTAAGTAGCAAAAAACTTTCTAGAAAAAGCATCAATGCAGGCTTAATAATTTACTCGTGTACCCACAAAAAGAGTTACCTACCATAAAGCTAAATGATGATGCCTGCTAGAAACACAGCTTGTCAAAGAATATTTCAAATAGTGTTAAACTGCAAGTTTAGGAGGTGTCCTTCCAGCCTGATGCATAAAAATGATTGTCTGGCCAAAGAAATGGAATACTGCATACACATACTACAGTATTCCATGGATCTGCATTAAATTATTGATTCACTTTCTTTATAAATAACAGGTAGAAATATATCCAAAATTTAATATGGAGATACAAACACTATAATAATGAACAAAGTCCTAATTCGTTTTTATATCTCCATTTAGAATTGCAAACTGTTTTTATCCTTCCACATTGATGAATTTCTAGAGCATACTGTAATAAATACAGCTAGAAAAATTCTAGAAGTTGATCTATTTGATTTTTTAAAGATGTTTTAGTTCCCTTTCAGGGTATGGAGTCCTTAATATCAGGTGAAAGGTCTACACAATTTTGAAGCTCATATAATCTAAGGTCTGTAAACTGTACTTTACTCTAATGCTCTATTTGATGTCCACTGCAACTACAGAGTCTGAAATCCATTAACTGCACAAGTTTGCTCTGTAATGCTGCAGCACCTTGTAATTACTTCAGACTGTTTCATCAATGACTGCAGATCAGTTCTTCACAATACTTTTTTAAATCCTGGCAGCCACATGGATGTTTGTTTTAAGTATAGTAATTTAGGTTGTAGACAGTTTCCAAATATCTACATATTCAATCACTATTTCTTCATTCTTTGATATACTGCCAAAGTATCTCTAAGACATCACTCTAGAATTCTAACGGCACTGTCAACCTGTTGCGTATAACTGACAGTTTTAACCTTTATGTTTTGAGAAGCATTCAATAGTTTTTCCCATAATACTTTCCCAAAATATCTGGTTTTGTATTTATGGATGAAGGGCTTCAACCAGCCTCCCACATGCCAGGTTATTCAGGGCTGCAAATATAACACACAGTTAAATAGAGAATTATATGACATAGATTTCACCATCTGGCATAGGAGCATGATGGTTTTTTAGATGCTCCAAAATTATTTTTCAACTAAGTATATTTCATTAGATAGTTGTTTATACAGCCATGACTCGCTTCATTGTATGGAAGTGTGTAAAAATAACACTGAAGTTCAAGCCATACACGCTTTAGGTGCATCTATATAGCCATGTACAAAGACTTTCTGTGATGATTCCAAAGTACTGAATCTTTCTGGCAACTTAGTCCTGTAAATACTATAGCTACATTTAAATAACAACAAGCTGAAATCTGTAAGTTAAATTTACAGGGAAAGTTTACAAGGGTGCAACACAATTTATATTCACAATAGTGATTAATATGTAGACTTCAGTTGGAGGTGATCTCAACATTCTTGTACAATGTCTTTAATTCATGCCAACTCTTCACTAACTCAGGAATTTTTCTACTGGACTTCTCTGTTTACTTGTCTTCTGATATCATTCTTAGTTGCTAAGAGGAATTAAAAAAATAATATGATTTGAAATTTTTGTTAAGGTAAGGTTCTTGACTGACATAAGTAAAGGAACCCCTTAAATTCCAAGAACTGTATCAATTCGTTTTGTCATTCACTTACTGAAGGAGTATATTTATTTACAAGTTTATATTAATTTGCATTACCATAAACAAGGTTTTGCTTAGAAATCCCAAACTAGAAACAGGTTGTCAGTGTTTTTCATTAGCATTACATGCTTTACTACAGTACACTTGGGGGAATTACAAACTGCAAAAGTGGAACGAGATAAATTGCTGGAAATGTTTTTTTTCATGTGGTTTTCGTGTTTTAAAATAGACTGGTATACAGGAAAAACAGTATTAGCAAAGAATCCAGGGAAGATTTTCAAAAAATTGCAAATTCACAAAAACAGAGAACTCCTAACTCCTAACTCCTTAGGAGTGGTCAAGATAAAACTTGAAACTCTCAAGAGGTCTGTTGAAAACCTCAAGTCAGTGAATGTTCATGTCCTCCTATAGGTAACTTTTCCTTAAATCTGACTGACAGTTCTTAAAAACTGTGATAAACTTTTTAAAAGTGAATTTTTAAAAAAGAATATCTTGATCTATTCTTTTAATTCATGAGAACTTGTTTTAAGCTCTACAATAAAGAAAACCAACAGATCAATGAAATTACCCTGCTGCTCCACTGTCTTGACACTGCCAGACTGGTAGTTCTTCTCTCTCTAACTTTGCAACAGTGACTTCTACCTCTGAGTAACCAGAGAGAAGGCAGAAACAAAACAATAAAAAGAGAACCATATAATGGAGGAAGTAAGGTAAGCTTCAGGCAAAAAGGCTTGAGTGGACAGTTGCTTTTGTTCCAGGAATGTGGTGTTCTGATGAGCCATTGATGCTCGAAGAGCTCATCACTGATTGTGCACAGGAGAAGCCAAGTCACTTGAACTATGAGTTGGCCATGTAAGAAGGAAATCTGAACACAGACATGCTCAGCTGCTCAACTGCAGTGTGGGGACACCTTCAGCTCACCAAATCCATACACTGTAAACAAATGGTACTGAAAGCAAGCAAACAGTACGGATTCTTTTTGCCACCTCTAACCTTGTCAACTTCTTCAGCTGGCAGATGGATTAATCCAATTGGTATATTTTACTGGAGGCTAACATTGTAGGGGTAAGAGCAGTGCAACTGAATGTATAACATCAATCCTTACTGGAATGGTTGAATTATCAGGACAATAAACTACACTAACATTTCTGTGTCAAATTATGTGATGAGTAGTCAGGAAAAGTGAAGCAGGAATACTTCAATTTTATCCCTTTTCTGCCAGCATGCATATCTTATTTCTGCTCAACAATCTATAGAATACTTTATAGTTGTATACAGAAAGCTTAAGGTATTTTTATGTATCATTAAATAATCTAATAACCTATTTCTACATGTGATGGGGAGATCAGATGGGCTCAGTTAAAACTCGTATCATTACCTGCTTCAACTCCTCCAGATACTTGGACTGAATCTGTTATGCTCTAGGCTTTTTTATCATCAGGCATTTGACATGGTCGAGTGTATGAACACAATCAGCTAAATGCTGCTTGTTTTTTGATAGGACATGAATAGTATTTGCTTAACCAAAGAAACTACCGTTAGAAGTCATAGACTACCCTTTAAACAAAGGGTAGTATGGTTTCAGCTACACCATTTTAGTGTAGACTAATTGTTTTTCTATAATCTGGAACCTTTAAAAAGAAAGTTCTCATTGCCCATACTGAGGTAACTAACATGAGTAAGAGTTTCAGCATTTGGTCTTCAGTCCAAAATTATATTTCAAACTGTAAATTTTTGCAAATGGACTTGTCAAAATCCATGTGATGAAGAAAAAGAGAAGATATTGTGTTCAAACCTGAATTCCTTCTTCTGGCAAAAGGTCTTACAAACCTAATGAAATATCTGAGGGAAAAATGCAGCGATGAACCTTTTTAGCTAGAATATATGGATTGATAAATATAAATCATAAAGCTATTATTCTCAGCATGTCTACTTTCTATTGATAGAACTAATCTCATTTGGGCAAGCGGGTGGGGCTGGAAAGGGGTAAAGCATTCATTTTTGTGGACAAGCGCACAATCTGTCCAGAGTTTGTTTTCCTTTGCTGAAGCATGGCTTTGCCTAGTAACTGCTGTTATTAGACTATGTTTCTTTCCTTGCTTTCAAATATTTTATCCAGCTCAGCACAAGCTTTAAGACTCCAGAGGGACCTAAAACTTCTAAGAGCTTTTGCAAAAATAAATGCCTCAAACCAAACAGAACCTCAACAGGTAAGTTATTTGAAGTTGGTTTCTCTCAAAGAGAATTTCAGCTCTTAAGGTGAGCCAGCCTTTTAGAAACATCTTATACATCCATCATCATACTCAAATTAATAAATTCTTTAACATCTCTGTAAAACCAGGACAAATTAACTCTTTTTTCTCATCTGAGAGACTTTCAAATATTTTTCTGATATTTGTTTCGTCTTTTTTCATTTTGCAGAAATATGATATTTCTTTTTCTGCTTACCTAATATAACTGGAATGGACACAATGGTTTTCATTGCACCAGTTTCAGAACCACTTCACCATTAGTGGGTTTTTTTTTGTTTTTTTTTCTCATCATCATTGAAAATGTCAGAATTTATTTGGGATAATATTAGTCAGCTAATGCTTCAAGAGCATAGAAGGGAAAAGCAGTTATATTTTTTGATGAATTTTGTTCCCCCTGAGGAAAAAATTACGGTGAAATACTTAGGGAGGAAAATTTTCTGTCTTTTTTCATGGTGATATAAGGATACAAAGCAATATTTCTGAAAATAAGAGATATATTCTGCCTGAAATGCAAGCACAGGATAACCTCAACTACAAGAAAGCATTGAAGAACAATTCTTTTCTGCACTGGAGGTCAAAGAGACAAAGGTACTGCATGCTTTAACAGATCCATGCAAGAAAACCTCTCATCCGTTCCTTTGTGAAGAAACCATCACCTTCAGTGTATATACAGGCAATCAGATGTAATCCAGGAAATGGAAAGCTTATTTTTCTCTGGCAATGCAACTCTGTCATACAAGAGTAATGATTTTATTCCTCTGAAGTAAAACAGGAGTCAGTCTTGCTCAGGTAATAATGAAATTTTTAACCCAGTAGATTTACTTTGGCAAAGGCAATTAACATTTTCCGTAAGTGGAATGCTTCATCATAGGTCAAAGAAGGTGCACACATATAAGACAACATGTTTGCAAAGATTGGACTAATCTCATCCACCTGGTTAAAAAAAGATTTTGAAATTAATGTCGTTGAAATTTAAGATGTATTAGTGATTAGGGTTTCATTTTTGTAATTGTTTCATAGGAAGCTGAATTAAGGAAAAATTATATATTTTGAACAAAAGAAAAAAAGAAATTATAAGCTTACATTTCTCTTCCCCAAAGTAGAATAACCTACCTTTCAATCACATTTATAGGTTTATAAAAAGTATCCTGGATAATTCTAAGGAAAACCATGTTTTGCACTATATCAGTATTATAAGAAAATCCAGAAAAGTAAAGCAAGTGAGCCCCCTTGTGTCCTGATTCTCATCTAATAAAACTGCCATTCAGGGGTTCTAATACAATATCTTGGAAGTAATTACATTTTCTATAAGTAAGTATGATAGATAGTAAACAATCCCAAATGCTCATAAAATCAATATATAGATTTTTGGCATAAAGTAGCATATCTTGGTTTTATTTGTGGCTTATATAGAAATATATAGTCTCTAAAACTGAGAGTGCTATCTCTCAGATAATCCATCCTCATTGATTTTTTTTTTTTAACTGAAAATGAAGCCTATCATTCCACTTTCAGAATATTTTGATGACAAACATAGTCATTTCTAGGTGGATTTTTAAAATGTGTTCTTGAGCTAAAACACTTCTTGCTAAAAATTTCCAAATATCAATTTCTGACTTTCGTAGACAAAATTGTGCATGAAATTTTTCTGATACCATAATAAACATGGTCACTGACAAATTTTCTCTTCACAAAATACTTATTAACTGAAAAAAAATTAAAAATCATTATCTGACAACCAGTGTGGTAAAGCAGACTGACTAATAAAACTGCTGCATTTTTGGGGTTTTGGTTTGTTTTGAGGGCTTTTTTCCTTGGCTTTTTGTTTGTTTGTTTGTTTGGGGGATTTTTTGTGATTTTGTTTTGGCTTTTTTGTTCTGTTTTGTTTTTGTTTTTGTCTTCTTTTTTTAATGTAACTGAAGAGAGTTTGCTGTAGAGAACCCGATAATCCATAAGCACTCAGATGACCTCAAGCAGAAAGCAAGATCTCTGGAAGAGAATGAAGGGAAAGAGCGTAAAAATATTAGAAAAAGACTGTCAGGCCCTCAAGATGAATTCATAAGCAATAAGGAAAGGGAATTAATGACTTTACAAGATGAGGAGGAAGCTTATACATAAAGGAGCAACTATCATCCTATCTCACATAGGAGTAAAATTGTAAAAGTCTGGTTGCAGTGAGAGACTAATGACTTAGCAGTGCTAGTTAAAGATACAGCTGCTCTAGATTCCTCAGCAATGAGGAATAGCAATGAGGTGATAGACACCTTTTGTAAAGCACAGATCTCTTCTCACCAATGTTCCACTTACTGTATTAACAATCTCCTCCACACAATTAGAAAAATTGGAGATATTTTCAAAAGTAAAACATTTTAATAATTCATGGGGCACTAGTAAAAGAAACAAGCAAATACCCCAATACTTGGTTCCTAAGGCAGTCATGCAAATATTTTGATTCTTTTTTCATACTATATAAACATTCTGATGAGAAGCTTGGCTGCTGTAGCCACACAGACCTTCAAAAGAAACATACATATCTCAACCAGACAGATCACCTGTTGTACCATGTTATCACCAAAGTACCCAAATTGCACCTGTAATCGTCTTTTAACTCAGTTGCAAAGGCTTGGAAGTGTAAGGCTAGATGAAAACAAAAAGACTGGCCTGTGGATTGAGACATAAACTGAAGTTACTACACTTTTAGAATGGGGGACTTTTTCTTCAAGACTGCCTCTGAGAGATTTTTCTTCATTATTAATGCTGGGAGCCATGCCATGGTGGGGTTGTGGTCCCTGTAAGCACCCTGTCTGTACACAGCCATGGACTTGGTGTGTACACCACCCCTATGGTGGATCTTTTCTGCTCTTGCAACTCTCAGAACCTCATTATGGCATCAGCAAAATACCTCTCCTGTGACCCAGGAACTTATAGTTAGTCCAATTAATATCTTAACAGTCTAAAAGTCCACATAATCTAATTATTGCAGAAAGGCTCATTAATCATTTTCTTACAGCTTTTAAAGAAAAAAAATCCTTATATTCTACTATTTTTTCCCGAGTATTGTGGTTCCCAGTCCAGTACTTCTTGGGGGCATTTTATGCTGACCATATCAGCCAGGGCCCCCTGCAGTGAGTGGGGCAAATGCAGAGGGTATGTTTGGGTCTCTAAGATCAATTGTAGTATATTTCTTTTTTCCTCCCTGCCACTTCCTGCCAGAGATCCCCTGGAGGAATGCAGTAAGTGCTGCTTCACCCAGTGACACAACGGGCAGATTTTTTCCCTGTTTGTCTGCTGGCAAGAGATAATTACTTTTTCCTCCCTAAACTTCAGACTTCTTATGCATGATATGGATACCTTTGTTTCTAAGAGTCACACCTTGCTTTCTTTTCCTGTAACTCATGTCCTCAGGACTACAATTGCATTTGTACATGTATGTCCGTACTGGGTAAACCTGATGAATCTTCTCCTCAAGGACTCCTGTGAAGAGCAATATCTAGATAAACATATAATGCAGTTCCCACTACTCTAGCAGTCTGATTGTTTTCAGTTCCCAAACACCATCTCTGGATTGAGGATTGTCTTTGACCTGTTAAATCTTCTTTATAGTGACCAACATTTGATTAGCCCTTGAATTCTTGTCCAAACTTCTTGAATCTTGAAAGCTTGGATCTGCAATTCCCTTTGGCAGAGTTCCATAGGCTATGGACAGGCACTGTCCTTCAATGCTTTTCTAGTTCTTGCTAAAAAAGACAAATTGTCTTTTACCCACCCTCTTCATGATGCCCATTTTTCTGTTCTTTCCCACATGCTTCCAAAACTGGGTCACACTTTAAAGTATTTAAGTAGATAGAAACTCTCTAGATATTAATAAATTGTTATGCATGTAAGTCATGCTACAGAAATCCCACTAGATTACTTGCTGTATCTTGATATGTCTAAATACTTATAAAAATCTGCCCAAAATGTCGAAAATGAAGAAAAGCAAAATCTTACTTTAATCTATTGTAATGAAAAGGGCTTTCATCAGGCTGACTGAATTTACAATGTGACTGAATGGTTGCTAGGATCAGAAAGACAATTCTTCTCAAAGAGAATATTGACAGACAATATTTATGATCTTCCTTTCACTGTAGAGGCATGTTGTCTCCCCATATTATTTATAAATTACATTGATTTAAAACTGAAACAGAGTCATGACCACTAGATCATACCATGCCTTGGCCCTCATCCCCTGTCCTTCCAATTATAAGTTACCTAGGAATTCTAATGACTGTGGTGCCATTACAAAATATAACTCTGATAGTATTTTCTGGAGATAAAGTGTTGTTTCCTTTTTTTTAATTTAGGCTGGACGGATATTTAGATCTACACATTGCCAGTGCTGAGCCAAGGCATAAAATCTAATAAAACTTTCTTTTCAGGAGTTTTAATGGTTCTGTAGCCGGCATGTAACTCTCCCTGAGGCATCACATGTCTAGAATCTGTCTTTTTTTGTTATATGGTACTTTGTATGCCCTTTTTATGATGCTAAATTAAGAATGATCTCATATGACCATTCCTAGTTTCCACAAGGAGTATAATGTCCCAAATACTACATTTTAAGTTCCGTGCACATTACCTGTGTAAAGTCTCATTAACCTTTCTTACTGGTAATTCTTTTTTGTTCTCCACTTTTAAGCCTTTAATACTATGACAAAATACTAGTACAATTCCCAGCAACAGGCTTTAGCACTTGTCACAGAATTCCACATTATCTAAATAATTATGCGCTCTGGTAGGCCATCTAAACCCCATTATTCTCTGTATTACATAGCTAAGCCAAATTTTTAAATTCTCTTTCAGGGAAACATTACATAGAAAATACCACTGTTTCTTTTCCTTAATTAGTTTTACAATCTTAATTGCAGTACATTTTGAAAAAAAAATATATACAAGCTGTTAACATGCCAGTCATTAAGAACGTTTATAACCAAGTAAATAGAATAAATCCTATGCTATTTTCTTTTATCAGAAAATAAACTGACAGGGTTTTTTTAAAGAACTCACTAATTAAGCAGTGATAATATTTTTATTCCCCTCTTTGCTTTCTCCGTAAGGAAAGCCATGCTCACTGGCCAAGTAATTTGACCTTTATAAACTATGTTCTGTCCTAAATAACAGAAATAACAGAAATACTAAAACAGAAGATGAAGACATCTGCAATGGCTGAATGAATTGATGGATATTTAGGTATGCAAAAAACCTGTTGGTTCCCTGTGTGCAAAGAATATGAGCAATAGTACAATGTCCAGATGACAGTCACTGACAAGCAGAGTACGCAGGGGTCAAGCGAGGCCTGTTCTTTCAACATCTTTATCAGTAAACTGAACAATGATGGAAGTGCAACAGCAGGAAAGCTTCTAAGGGCTCTAAACTGGGTGGAGGGGCTGACAAAATACATGGCAAAGCATCAGTTCTTAGGGATCTCAGAAGGTAGAGGACTGGATCAATAGAAATATCATGAGGTTCAAGAATGATGGAATCACAAAATCATGTGTTTTGGAAGGGACCTCTTGAAATCATCCAGTCCAGCTCCCCAGTTCAGGCCGAATCAGACTGAGTATATTTTCTGAGAGTGTTCCTTCTCCAGGCTGAACAGTACCAGCTTTCAGGCTTTTCTCATACGAAAGATGTTCCGGTTTCTTCCCACAAAGACTTCATTCTGGACTAACTTCAGAAAGTCTATGTCTTTCTCATACTCAGCCATTCAGAACTGAACACATCTCACCAATGCTTAATAGAAAAGGATTGCCTCTCCTGAACTGATGGTAGCACTCTCCTTCATGCAGACCAGGACACTCTTGGCCTTCTTTGCTATAAGAGAGCTGTCCACCAGAACCCTAAAGTTTTCTGTAGGGCTGAGAAGTGCTTTCCAGACACTTGGCACTCAGAGAATCCTCGTGTCTGGAGTTATTCAAACCAGGAAGAGAACTTTGCTTTTCCCTTTGCTGAACTTCACAAGATTCCTCTCAGCCCATTTCTCCAGCCTAAGTCCCTCTGGAATGCAACACAACCATCCATCAGCTGTTCCTCAGAGTTTCGTAATGTCTGTGATAACTTGCTGAGGGTTTGTTTCACCCCAGCATCCTGGTCCTTAATTAAGGTATTGAAGTATTGTCCTCGATATCAAGGCTATATCACTAGTTGCTTGCCTCCAGCTGGACTTTATGATTCTGATCAAAATGAAGTGCATCTGGTTATTTACTCAGTTTTCAGTGCACCTCACTATGTACTTATGCAACTCAATTTGTCTGCTCATATTTGAGGATGTTGGGGAAACAGTGACAAATGCTTTACCAGTCAAGATAAACTTCATCCAAAGCTGAATTCAATCTGTATTCAAGAGGCCTTTGTTTTTTTCCAGAAGACGTGTTCAATACTCTTTAGAATTTTGATTCTTTTATTGCCTCAAGTTTCTCAAACAGAAGTCAAGGAACTCCCTTCAGCAGGTAATTGAGAAAATTTTGAACAAGACATTCTTTTATTTGCAAAAGTTTATCGGAATTTGAATATTGGTATTACAGTAGGAAAGTATATGCATCACATCTTAAGGAAAAAATAGACCGTTACTGTTATTTATATATGTGAACTTATCAACAATTCAGGGTGTTTACAATCCCATTTATATTAAAAAAGAGGACAAGTACACTTTTTTCTCTTCCTGTTTATCCAGATATATGTAACTTTCCAAAGGTCCAGCTCGCTAAATTTCGGCAATGACCACCAAATTCTGTCTCCAGTTTAGAAATATGGGATGAGATTCCTGTGTAGACAAGAGGAGCTAACACTGATTCCTACAGACACTGCATGCAATGTGTAATTCATGTAGAATTCACAGTTTCAGGATGCTGTGAATTCTAAAAGTGTGTTTGAGTTCAAGTAATGACAAGCAGACAAATTAATGTAAGAAAAGGGCAAGTAGATAGAGACAGTGGGCAAAACGGAATATTTGCTCAGGAAAGCAAGAAACTTCTGACTTGTACAAATTCAAAAGTTGTATGATGTGCAGGATCAGTTTGTACCTCTTCTGTTGGTTCCAATATTTCTCCAAAAATCTACTACCATCTCTAGTAATATTGCTAATACTTTTTATTTTAATCTTACCAGCATCATTGTTTATTGTTATGCTTAATAGAAGAAAAGAAAAACAAACAAAAAGAAGAAACAAAAAGCAACAAGAGAGCTTGAATGATATTGTTGAATTCAGTAGGACTTCTCAAATACTACAAGTTAAGAATGTGCATAAATAGTGCATGGGATATGAGCCTTTCTCATGTTTAAAGCACAAGCATTTATTTGTTCAAAAACTAAAGTCAAAAATTTTATAGCATCAATATTCTACAGCATAGATAGATGGTACTTCCTTTTATTAATTTTTTTAACAGGGGAGTACTTCATTTGACTTTAAATTAATATGGTTGTAACTGCAGCTCAAATGAGAAATTGATTATATCACTGCTGTTGAAAGTAAAAGGGTTTTCCAAGGACTAGTTCCACAGATGACTGAACTCTGAGTGGTTTGTGCTGCTGTGTTGTAGGAATTTTGAAAACAATCATTATTTCTTGTTACCATTCTGTGACATTTTACACTGCCTTCGAAATAAAGACTGGTTGTCAGAAGGTGATTTGATTTCATTTTCCAATTTATTTCCACAGAATATTCCAATAGAATAGCCTTTTTTGAAAAAAAAGTCTCAATTTTGTGACTGTGAAGTGCAAGATTATATGCCAATAAAGGTCATATATTCCGTTATTTAAAGAGGAAATAAGAATGTCAATGTCTTATGTTCTGTCAGCCATTAACTGATATCTGAAATCAGCACACATCTATATGGATTGATAAAAGAAGTTAAATCATTAAGCTGCAAGCAATGCAAGCTTGCTTATAATAAGATTGACAAATCATAAAATAAAACTTGAGTGTGAAAAGACAATGAAGAAAAACCTATTCTTTCCTAGCTTATGTAAAAATGTTAGTGAAGTTAATGAATATGTATGTTATTTACAGTTAAGCTTACTTATGTCATTTCAACTTGTTAAAATGGCCATATTTTTAATATTGCTTACTGATGGTAGTACTTATGCAGAAGGAATAATAGTAGTCCATTCAAAATTCAAGTCACAAAATTTTTCGTGAGAAATAATTAAGGAAGTTATGCCTTTTTTGTCTCAATGAATTCTTTATGCTTTGATGTAACAGTTACTTTCATCATCATTAATATCATTGAAAATTTTCATTATTCATAAACTATGAAATAATAAGAAGGCTTCATTACACCACTAATGCAAAATTGTTCACTTCAGTTACCGGTCCATGAATGAATCATTCTTGGAGAATTCAAACTTCATGGTAAATTTTTCTATACAGAATACCAAAACTAAAGTAGCATCAGTAGTGCTGTCATTCTATTATTTGTATTTTGTTCAAAAAATAACAAACTGAAAGAGCATTTTTGTAAAACAAAACAGATTTATATTTATACGCAATTCAGTGTTCTTTTTAATGGTCAGTTTCGACAAAAAATTTAGCTCAGCACTTATGATAACTAAAGCTTAAGGAATATGTTTTCTATCAATTAGCATGGTCATCAGAAGCATATGCTTTATGACTAAGGTCAATAAAAAAGTAATTCTTACAAATACTCCAGTAATAGCTGAGTTTTCTAACTCAATATGAGGACCTTCAAATCTAAATTTACCTATGAATAAACATGACATAAACTAGACTTATCTTGGAAATGCAACTTAACTGATCAAGGATAGTGTCTGGGCCATACTAGTCCATTTTACTCCTGAAATGTGTTCACTATAGTTACTCTTTGTCCTAATATGGGGGGGAAATCAAATTATATTAGAGTAAGTGCTGGTACACAGTCCATTTACTTGAACTTAGACTGTTTTATATTCTGTATTTCTCTTTAACATTTCCAGGTATAAAGTAAGTTTTTAGATGAAAATTAATGTATCTGGGCTCATGTCTCTTAGATTTAGTTTTTATTGTATTCTAGGGTGCTGTTTACTACTCTACAAGTGTAATATAGACAGTTTTCCTTGACCTAGTAGGCCACCTATATTTTCCCATAAGAGTCAAAACATGAGAAAGAAATTCAAAGGTATCATGAAATGGAACATTACATGGGATTTTCATTACAAGTATTTTTGGTTTGATCTCTCTGAGAGACACAAACTGTATTTCTTATTATACAGATACTAAAATTTAAAAAATTAAAAACTGAGAAAGAACCCTCAATGTAGCAAGTATAAGAACACCTGTTTCTCATGTGAATTCTTCATCTAATAAGTTAGGAACAGATTTTTCTTCTGTTCTCACTTCATAGTACTTTCAATTTTGAATATTCATCTACAGAAGAAGTATAGGCAGTCCTCAATCTCGATGATCTTTTCAGCCTGAACAGGGAGGATACAAGCATAACCTTGAATCCTCCTTTTTTCCCATACTCAGGAGAAAGTAGTAATTTAACCAGACCTTGCATTTCATGCTCATATTGATACTGGGGAATGAAAGGGGTGATGCTAATACTGAACAAACAGAAATTTCTTGTTGGATGTATATTATATAATGGGATGGAACACAAAATAAACAGATGACAGCCCTGTCTTGACTTAGTGCTGGTGAGGCCAAACATAAAGCACATTGTCCTGTTTTGGGCTCTCCAGTATAAGAAAAGTATGGAACTGTTGGACACAGTCCGTTGAAAAGCCACAAACTTACTCAGGGACAGAAAACCCCTCAATGAGCAGAGGGTAAGAGTGCTGGGATGCTTCATCATGGAGCAGAAAAGGATCAGGAGGAAAGCCATCAATGTTTACAAATACCTGAGGATAGAGGCAGGTTCTTTGCAGTGGTGCAATAGGTTTTTGGCAGTAACAGGACCAGAGGCAAAGGGCACAAACTCAGAACCAGGAGTTTGCATATGAACATCAGAAAACACATTTTCACTGAGAGGGTGACTGAGCAGTGGAGCAGAGAGGTTCTGGAGTCTCCATCCTTGGAGATATTAAAATTGTCTGAAAATGGTCCTGGACAATCAGCTTTAAGTATGTGCTTTTGTAGTTTGATATTTACCTTTCTTACATCACCACCCACACTTAGACAGTTTTACGATCTAGGAACTGACCCAGCTGAAAGACAGCCCACAAAAAACAAAACAAAACCAAAAACAGGGGGCTAAAGGAGAAAAGAGGAGAAGAGGAAAGGAGGAAAGGACCACTTATCAACATTGGGACCTAACAGGTAGCCCTATCCTTTACCACCCAAATACTCCTGTTGTAAGTGTGCTGTACAATGAGCATGTAATAAGCCAGGAGCAGAGAAGAAAACCATCCATAACCATATGAAAGACAGTTTTATTGCATTCCCACACCCAAAAGTACTGTAGAATCAGATGAAGAGACAGCCCAGTACATACAGTCAGCTTCCCTTTAGCAAGGTTTATTAGTTCTGCCTCAGTCTCAGCTTTTCAGGGCTGAGACAGCTTCTTGCAGAGCAACTCAACTGTTTCTCCTAAGCTCCAGAGGCAGAAGGGTTCATTACCTGGGACACTGGAAAAATACACAGAGACAGCTCTTGCCTGGTGCTGTGACTGACCTAGTAAGCTTGATCAAGACTTGGTGCTCTAGAGACCTCGGCCAAGAGCAGCTGACATTGAACAAGAGCTAATAAGCTGTGCGACTCTAACTGCTGGTGCACTTGGATGTGTTTCTGCCGTCCTCCTCCATGCTTATTGCAGGAGCACAGTGGAGTGGGATCTGTGCCTTTTAGACCTGAGCTGTGTGTGGAAGTAATAAATTTCTAAGGCATAATGTACATAGAATGTATTGCAGCTCTGCAGCAGGACATCTAACTCCCCTAAGAGCTTACCTGTTGTTTGTTAACTGGTCAGATAACCCAATCAAGACAAGCTGTCTCCCAGTGAGTCTTTTTAGCACCATGGGGTTAACCCTGGTCTGGCATCTCCCAACTACCAATAAACATCTTACTCCTGAATAAGATTTGACCAGGTAAGATGGATTTCTGAAATCAGCCATTCACTTTACAACTGTAAAAGTCACACCAAGCTTCCACAAAACTTCTATATATTTTTCTGGAAATGTGTGGATTTTCTCCCATGAATGGGAATGCCTGCTTCGCAGTTACTTTCCAAGGGATTAAGTGAAGGAATCTATGTACATTATTGTCATTTCAGTGGTAAGTTACATTTGATTCCTAATTAGTACCATTTCTTTTGCTAGCTTTAATATAGATGCCTTTATATAGTGTATTATTTTTTGTAATACTGTAACTCAATAGTAGTTCTTTTCATTTTAGACTGTGTAACAAGCAATTATAAGTGGCAGATTATTATTACATTTTGTCCAAAGCTCTCCAAAACTCCACCCGTGGCAGGCTCCTTTATAAAACAGGCCTTTTCCATGCCTGTCCCGGAGTGTTTCTTTCCATGTTTCCCACATTACCATTAGCTTGCTCCCAGAGCAAGAAAAATAGGCAGATAGAACAACAGTCAAAAGAAGGAAGAAGTTTCCAGAGAAGGAGTAAAGAAAAAGATGTAACAAAAGTTAAGCTGACAGATAATTGTATGCAGAGCGAGAAACCCTGAAACTGGCATCTGACACAAGCACAAATATGCTAAAAAGACCTTAGTGGATGAATCTGAGAGGAGCTAATCCCATATAATTCCAATATTTCCACTAATGCAAAAAGTCCAGATAAGGCGATAATGTAATTAACAGCTATTATTAATTTCATGCCTTATTTTTATTTTGTCTAAATACCTTTTATTAGAAGTTACTTACTGCACATAATCCTCTTTTCTTGGTTCTCAGAGGTTTGGTTGGTTTTTTTTTTCACTTTGGTTTCCCCTAATCTTTCTAATGACTTTTTAACCGTCCTTGGTTTTATTTTAGAAATACTCAGCTGTGTCCATTTTAACTTTTTCTTTTTAACTTTTTTTATTCTATATTTTTCTATACCAATTTTTTTTCTATTTTTTGTCTTCAGTCACTTTTTCTGTTGACCTGTCACATCTTTTGTCCCAGCCTTTCTTCAGTCTCTAGCTTAGAACCTATTTCCCTTACTCCTTTTCATTTTTGAAAAGATTCAGGGATGAACTAGAATGCCTAGAGAAAATAATTTAGCAGTACAGATGAAAGAATATGGTGTGAAATCTGACACAGACCTCTAGACAATTCCCCTAAGGCCAGGAGAAAAAAGTACATCTTAGCATTCACTGTGCTGCATTAAAATAAAAAAAAAAAAAAAAAAAAGTAATGTTCCTATGTAATAGGAACATTTTATATTCCTATTTATGTGTGGATCCTTAAGAACTGAAGGCAGCAACCTCCCTAAACTAGCCAGTAGGAGAGTATGAATAAAAAGAAGTTATGTGAAAATGTCTGTATCATCAATGGGGTTTTTTCTACTGATCCTGAGACAGAGGGACATCCAGACTCCTTACAATATGAAAATATTGTATCTGAAGATGTATTATCTCCTCTTCTGCACTCATGATTTGTCACCACAGAAGTCAGCTGATGTGCACTAGCATGTAACCAAGCTAAGCAAAACAGTTATCTAAGTTTTAAGAGTGTAATTCGGGCAGCTGTGACTTAAGGTAAACACACATAACCCAAATTAAAGCAGGAAAATGAATCAAGCATATAAGTGAAGGCAAATGGGAGTGACCTTTACATTCAAATGTCTTAGAAGCATTTTTGAGGAGCTAGAAGCCCTGTCAAAAACGTTCTCACTGCTCTCTAGGAGTTTTTAAGTCAGACTGCAGAGGAGCCAATCTATCAAATACAGAGAAAAAGGCTACAAGTAAAATGCTTATTCTCTACGTATGGGTTTGTATGAAAAAGAAATCTGGTATTTGAGAATTCTTTGACCTGAAAGACAAAAGCAAAGGAAAATTCTATGGCCATATATCAGTGATGAACTTGCTTGTCTTTGACAGGAGTTGCCTCTCTCTTGAACTTTGGAGTTGGTTCCATCAGCAGGGTGGAAGTTGTTGGTGGGTGGTGCATGCATAGAACTATTTACTGAGAAAGGATATGAACAACTAATGCAACAGGAAGACTAAGTACATGACCATGCACTGGATTACACAGCATGAGATCTGGCTTCTGCGGTGACAGAAAATATCACTGGATGGGAGCACACACGGATAAGGAACTCAGTGCGCAGCTGGAGAACCGTTACATTCCAGGAAGATGCTTGTCTTGGGAAATAACCTGCAGATAGCATCAAATAATGCATCCCCAGTAGGATACATTGTCTGCCTTTAGGTTATTTTAAACTTCTGATTGCAGGTATCAAACAAAGAAGCAAGCCTAACTTAAAGTTACCAAGTAGAAATTCCTTGTCATGTATAAATATTTTATTAAACTGAGTTTGTTATATAATTTTCCATTTTCAAAGACAGTGCAGTAAAACAACTAAACTTAAGAAGAATCACAGTAAGTTCAGATAACATGCATCATTTAGCATTGTATTAACCATAACAAAAATATAAGGAAATAGGAATATATGGGTAACCAAAATTATAGTATATAGTCTAGGTAACTAAATGAATTGAAAATAAGTTCACAGAAAAAAAATACCTATAGTAATTAATTTACACTGTTATGGTCAAGTTAGATAAAGTTATCGGCCATCCTAAAACAGTGTCTGTGAGACTTACAAGATACTTAAGACGATGTAAAATAATGTCAGGGTCAATGGTATCTGGATAAGATGTTAAATTGAGTAAAATGAGCCATGAAAGGACATTGTTAACAGCCTGAAGATGAAGAACATTACAATTGTTTTCAAGGGCAATGTTGACAGAGCATTCCCATTTTAAATTAGCACTATTGTCAGGAGATAGTTGGTATGGAATTGAATCTCTATGTTCTGACTTTTTTTCTTTGAGCACTTCTGCAGGAAGAATAATCAGTTCTCCTTACTGATAAGTCTTGAAATTATTAAATAGCTGATAATAATTAAATTTCAAAAGTGAATTTGCCTGTAACTGTGCTCTATAAGGTATTATCCCCACTAACTGTAAAATAAAAATTAACACATTGCAAAGTAAACAGAGATAAAATAGAGACAAAAAATTGTATCACATAATAGAAATACAGGAAAACCTTTCTCCATTCTTAAAACAGCTGAAAATAAATATTATTCAGTGCTGTTTCAAGAGGAAAAAAAAATTTGCATTAGAAATGTAAAAAAAGTCATAGAAAACAAATGGTGGAGCACTGCTAACAGCTTTTCCTGAATGGTGACAAATTTATATGTGTTACAATCTATGTTCTCATAGAGAAGGAAATATTAAAATCTGGTGTGTAGGTTTTACTTGTCACTGTTTACAGCAATGAATGATATTTCCACAAAACTCACAATAACTACCAATATTCTTATGTAGCAGTTGGCAAGAATTTCCTTGGTTTCAATTGATTTAGACACTAAAAATCATTAGTGACTTTGAAAATCTTTATCGTTATCCTTATTTGGATAATTGAAAATAAATATGTAGAAAAAACATTTTCCAGAAGTCAGTCTACACACATGAGTTGGAAAATCTCAGTCCTTTCTTAGTAACATATTCTCACTTGTAGTGTTTTGAAGAAAATATGGGGTTGAATTTATTCTGAAAAAGATCAAATTTAATATTGGTGTCATAGTAGCCAAATCATAGTCAAAACAACAGAAAAAAAAAATATTGTGTGAGATGGTAGTCAATAGTAGTAGAACAAAAGTAGATATTTTAAGGATTCATACACAGTAATCTGAAAAGTAAAAGGGGGCTGGGGAATGGAGGAGTCGTTATCATTTTTAAAGTTTTTATCTACCTTTCTTCCTCTGCATGCTTTTCTCTGCTCCAGCATGGGCTCTCCACAAACCATTGTTCTTTCAGGGCATGTCCCCCTGCTCCAGTCTGGAGTCATCCATAGGCTGCAGTGTAAATATCTGCTGCACTGTGCTCCTCTCCATGGGTTGCAGAGGCATACCTACTTCACAGAAGTCTCACTGAGAAATACCTGCTTCTCCATTTGTATGTGGCTAGAGACATGATCACAATGCTTTTATTCCTTTTTATATTGTTGTTTTACACCCAAATGCCAATTTGAGGCTTTTTTTTTTTTTTTTCACAGCCTACTGATTTGGTATAAAGATAATGCACGTGTAAGCCCAAAGCAAGAAGCATTGACATTGAAATGAAGAAAATAAAATCTTCTCTTTATAATTCTGTTAACAGATATGAGGGGAAGACCCTGAGGAAGCAAAGACCTTCAGTTGCTTCTCCTGTGGTATCTAGAAACAATGGAAATAAAAACAATATTCTTTGAAATTTTGTGCAGATAACTATTTCTCATAAAAATATATTTATATTATACACTTTCCACACATAAGTGCTTTATATAACTCATACCCTGGGACATGATAAGTGTGCTTTTGCCTCATAAATAGCAGTGTTGGCTTTCATTAATGATGTCAGGGCTATCAGGACACTCATACATTTTTTAGATAGTAACACTATTTAATGTAGTTATCACTGAATTCTCAGGCTTGCAAACTTTTATTCAAGTACCTAATTTTAGTAGTGAAAAGCAGGTTTTTTTATTTAACTGGCCACATGATGAGGCCTACCATACCTATTTTAACATACAATAAGTAAAAATCAGTACAGAATACATATGGTAATTTAATGAACTTTCTCTGAATCCTTAACAAGTAAGTGTGAGATTAGAACAAATGTATGTGTTTTTTCCAGCCTCAATGTTCCTTGTGAGAAAACATAATAATACTTTTCCTTAGTTAATATTTAATAACTGTAATTTTATTATTTTATTATCTCTCATTCTTTAATGTCAGAATAATTTTAGAGGTTGTCATGCTTTTTGTTCTCTTTAATTAAACTACATCTCAGTTGATATCCTCAGTTTCTTGTAGAAAGCCAGTAGACAAAGAAAAACATCTGGGTTTATAATAGAAATGTTTACAAATCATTAAATACAAAGATGCTGTTGGGAATCTCTCTTTTTTTTTTTTTTTTTTTACTTGCTCAATAATAATTTGTCCTTTGCCAAGGAGTTTTACAATAGGAAATAAATCTGAAATGTGTTCATTTTGATTTCAATAGAGAATTTGATATCAAGACTGCAAAGGAAGCAAATTAAACCAAAAGATACAATCACATAATGGCAACTAGTTTTCTGTTCTTTCTACTTTTATTACACATATTGAGATCTGAAATACCTTTAGAGGCAGAAATTTATTATCCAAACCTCCATTGAATCATGAAGTGCCAGTAAAGATCTAATACTAGAACAGAATAATTAGAAGCCAGAAAGTTCTGAACAATTTTGTTATTTCTTACTGGTCACAGTCTCTTTGACTATCCCTTCTTTTATAACTTTTGAGTATAATTTTGAACACTGATTTGTAAAGCAATGATTTGCCTTACTTTGTGCTGTGGTTACACTTTTTGTCTGCGTTGTTCTTTCCTATTCACTACAATTATTTCCAGATAAAGCTCAAGCTGGCGTTCCTGACTGTGTGCATAATAAATGCACAAAGAACAAAATTTTCCTGTGTACCTGTATGGAAATATCAGGAGTCCACAAGACACAGCAAAAAAAAACTTAAGTAGTAGGAATAGTATGTAAGCATTGTACCAAGAATTTAATTAATTCTACTGCATGTATAAAAGGAAACTTTGAAAACCGTGCTAGTGTGCAATTTGAAGACATCATCCCTATTACCAGACAAGAGGTTTTTATGATTTTTTACTGAGTCAAGAGAATTTCACTGACCTGAGGAACCATCATCTCATTCATCTGAAGACTGCTTTAAAAAAAGTGTATTTACCAAATGAGTTTTTCTCCCTGCATAATGATGACAATGGGATTATAATTTTGCACATATGGGAGCTGTATTGCACCTTTCTTTTAAAAATGCATATCCTTACCATTATTTATCTTAAATTAAGTAATTTTTAAAGTCCAAACTCCTGAAGTTTACAGATAGGTTAGAATCTTCTATATTGATTTATTTATTTGTAATGTAATAGGTACAAAAGAAATCCTGGGAAGAAAAAGATCTCACATGCTTCCCAATATCAACAATTAAAAGAATAAATTGAAACATCAGAAAGTGAGCGCTTCTTATATTCTTACTAATTGATATTTTCAATCTTATTGTGTAATGTACCTAGATGACAGAATGAAAACATTTCTGAAAAGCAAAAATTGTTTGAGTTATTAAAATATTTTAAAATTATTTCCTTTGTTTTAACATAGTTTGGCATGTGCAGCATAAATTTCACCCGATTCATATCTATTACTGGCCATTGTTGGCATTACTCTTTAGTTAATCTTGGTTCTATCCTTAAAATACATTAGAAATTAAAGATTTCCTGTGATTCTTTAATGAAGGTTTGATTTTAGTTATATTCACTTACTATGTAAATTAGGTCTAAATTACTCCGTTTATTAATAACATATCTGGATATGCAAAATAAATGTCATTTAAATTTCATTAAACATGCTTGCAGTTTTGAGCTTTTACAGAAATGCATATTTAATTATGTCACAAATTAACAGATTGCTTTACTTGGTACAACAATGTTTCTTGTTAGCTGATTTAAACATTTACAAATGTGGGACAGATGTGGACACTTTTCTTCTCTCACAACTAATAGGAGAAAAAATCTATGAAGTTAATTTTCATTTCAAAATGCAAATTAGGCTACACTGATTTCCCCATAGAATTGCAGTCTGTAATCATATTAAATTTATACTATGCTCCTTCATGCTTTTCTGATTTTTTTTTCATATTTTCTGATGCTAACTTGTTTCTAGTGTGTGACTCAACAGTTTCTAAAATATTTCTAAATTATTTTGACTTTTAATAATTAAATATTTAGGATTTCTTTTTTAGACCTCCAGAACATTTGAGTTGCTGAAAAGAGAAACTGAAGATGAGGACAGATTATATGTCAATGATGAAATACATACAATTCAAAATGAAAAGTTAACAAATGTAACCTCGTGTTTGCTTATTGCAATAAAGGAAAGATGAGGAACATTAAGTCATGCTATTTCTATTGCAGTTTCTTTTTAAAAATCTGAACTCAATTGATAAATATTAAGTATAAATTCTGGTTATATTCCCAGTTATATTCTGGTTATATTTTCAAAAACCAGAAAAGATGCTCAGAGAGGTTAAGAAATTTGTTTAATGCTCAAAAGGCAGCTAGTGGCAGAAGTGGCAATAAAATGCCCAAGTTCTTTAATTATTAGGTCATACAAATGTTTGGCTAAAACAGGAAAACTTCCTTCTCTCTGGTATATGCAGACAAGGCCACACTTTACATATTTGAATCTGTTCCAGAAATAAACCTAAATATTTTGCATATTTTTCTTTAACCTTTATTCTGTCTGCAATGGGTAAGGTCTTAATCCTGCAAAGATTTTCTCAAGGTTTTGCATAGCATGAAGTACCGCAGGGGAGTCATTGGAGCAGCTCACAAAGAATAAAGCTCAGCCTACATAAGTCTTCTAAAAACAAATCCATAGTTTCAAAACCCCAATCATCTGTGTGCTGCAAATTACTTCTATGCTGCTTTTTATAAACATATTTTCAGAAAGTAGCTATATTATAGTGAAATGGTGATAAATATTTAATTAATTTCATTTAATTATAAACTGAAATGAGGTGTCTGTTATATATACCAGCCTTAAATCAAATAAGTTCATCATGATAAGTACTGTTAGACCACATGACTAATGAAGGCAGAATTAGAAGACAGAATGAAATTCTGGTGAAATTTTACTTCCATTTCAAAGCAAATGGAAGAAGCCTTACAAAGCCTTTATATCTCCATTACTAATATTAGTGTAGAACTGATAAGAATTATTCAGCTTCTATTATGGAGCAGGGAAATGGCAGATAAAGCAGCTTTTCTCCTATCTCACAAAGTATGTTCCAGTCCTCAAATCTTCCAATTTCTAAAAACTCTCCTGTTCCCTAATGTATATATGTGATTCTGTATGGATAAAGGAAAGTTCAGTCAGAGAATGTCTGCCTAAAGCTCACTGAGGGTCAAACAGCTATTCAGTCTGCTTGCTTTTCCAGCTTAGTTGACCCTGGTAATTTCCCCATTTTAGCTAAAAGTTAATTATGTAATTATGTCACCCAGGCATGATCAGACCTACTTGTTCTGAGGAGATGGACCCCTGCCTCTTGAAGAGAACAGCTCTGAAACTGGGCAGGCACCTATTTTGTGGACTGTGTTTTGGAAAAACAATCTCATGGTAAAAGCCTGCAATGTGGGAAAACGTAAGTTTCCCCCCTAAGTTTGAGAGCAAAGACACAGCAGAATGGTGACCTGGAAGTGCCAACAGCAGTCCCCTGAATGTAATTTACATTAGAGGAACAGTGAAGTAAAGAAAAAATTTCCAAGCGTCATGATTTATCTGTGTACTAGTTCTGTCTTTTTTTTCTTTTTTTTTTTTTTCCCACTCCATTGTACTTGCTTACAACAAGGCTTTGATTCAGTGTCAGATAAAAAACCAGCCCAGAATAGAATTTTTCAGTTTCCAGGAGGAAAGCTTCAAAGAACTAGATCATTATGTGGAAGGTGAGCAATCCTGCCTTTATGCTGTTTTATTACATCGCTCTCTTTGGTGTCTCTCATCAGAACAGGACTCATTCCCTACATGCCTACGTGACCATTCTGACATAGCTATGTTTCCAGCAGTCAGTGCACATTGGATGACTAAGGAACAATTATTCTCTACTTTTAGATGTATCTTCTTCCTTCCTTGGAGTTTACAGGGAATTTAGGTGGGATTTTTTAGGTAGATCAAATCAGTACCATTTGGGAGCACATCTAACATTTTAGTTAGATGCTAAACTTTAGTTAGTAATCATGAGCAATGATGACTTTCACTAGTCATGTAAAATTGGATTCCAAGACTGCTTCAAATTACAATAATATAGATCTTCTTGTTCTGTGTTTGTAGGAGAAGACATACAGGTTTAACTCAAATTAGATTTTAAATAGAATCTCACAGTGATTACAGCAGGAAAAATTGCTGCTACACTAAAGTGCTTAAGTGCTGCTGTATTTAAGCAACTATAGAGTAATTGGGAGATGTATATATGGACAGAAGAGAATCAGAACTACTGGAGTAGTTTTTTTTAATCTTTAGTTTTCACATTTTTAAATGAAGTAAAACTAAACTTCAAAGGGTTGCCCAATTAATTAATGTTTAAAATTACTGCCATTTTTGAATGATTTTATCTAATATTTAATTTTGCCTGTTCCTCTGTGGTTTTGGCTACTGTTTTAGCTATTAATTGCAACACACTGAAAATTCTTGGTGGAAAACTCCTATGTGAAAATAATCTAAATGTCAATAAGCTGTATTTCTGTCTACATATCTGTATCATGTTGTTGATATTGTTATGAATTTTAGCTGCAAGATGACAAAATGCTCAGAAATAGTTGCTGTCCTTTTCAAACTGGAGATCTACATTAATAAGTCTTTGCTTAAAATCTTTCTCTTTCATTTTTGTTCTTGTCTGTTGTATTGTCATTAGGGAAATGTCAGATTAAAAAAACCCAAACCAAACCAAACCAAACCAAACCAAACCAAACCAAACCAAACCAAACCAAACCAAACCAAACCAAACCAAACCAAACCAAACCAAACGTATCCATCTTAAAAAGCATGAAATTACTCCATCTAAAAACTCTGTGCAAGAATTTCAAAGGAAATCAGGATGGTTTATTTTAGCAACTTAACAATTTCATATTTAACAATCAAACTGGATAAAGCTCCTAAGACATTAAAGGAGCCATAACTTAATATTAGGACATAGTTTAAATTCTACACCTAAAAGTACATTTCAAGCAACCAGTTGGAAAAGGTGTTGTGGCACAGCACATTATTAAGCAGTCTTCCAGATCCTAATACTGCTAATTTGTTACAGATGTTACTTTTGAAATACGTCATGTATTACTATTTTCAAAAGTGTGCAGGTATTGTTCCTGTGATTTTTTCATCAGTTACTTTCTGTTTTACTTTGTGTAGGGTATGCTGTTTTTCTTATTTCTTAAAGGTGAGCTCTGAAAGATGTTCCACGTACAGGAGATGCTGATCACACCCTGCTGCAATCTGGGAGAGCTCAAAGGCCTTCACTTAGAACTACTGTTTGTAGGGTCACAAGACAACTGGCTTTAGTCATCTGTCAGTGTCCATCCTGACTGCAATCCAAGAGTGCAATTGCTGGAATTTTTCAAAAGTCTAGTAACAATAACACTGTTCCACTCTGGCTATGTCTCAGTAAAATAAAGTTCCAAGGCTATCAGGGGATGACTGATTCCGTCTCATCCCCTTACTTGGTTAGGCAGCAGAAGTTTCTGGTATAGGCTGTGTTACTGATAATCAGAATCAAGGGGAAGACCATCAACTGGGAGTAATTTATCAAGGCTAAGGCTAACAAGAATTTCTTACACTATAGAGCAGTCTGTGTTGGGGGAGGTGGGGATGCACTACCACAGTGCTTTAAACTACATTGTTTTGGCCAGGTTACTAATATAACTATGTTCCATTTGGAACTGATAATCAGAATAGACACACCTAAAATGACCTCTGTAGTATAAAAGACAGTTACTGTTCTCAGTTCTGAAATTATTCTTCCTCAGTGTCAGACCTCTAATGGCACGTGCCCTTAATCACTGGCACAGAACCTCTCCACAGACTTCGCTTGCAAGTGTTAGATGAGAGCAGGATGAGAATAGATTTCCTTAAAAGGATGGCATAGCCATCATGTCTTCTGGATATGAGCATATCAGTTCTGCAAGGACAAAGCTGTGATCTAATAATGGCATTAGAAGGAATCAGGGAAGAAAACTAATTTTTAAAATATTTCTCAAAATGGGTTACCCCAAAGGGGAGGCTATAGGACATAGATCTTTGGTTTTGTCACTTCATTCATAACAGTCACACAATAAGCATAGGAGAAATCCGTGTGTCTGTGAATTACCAGTTTATGTAATTTCTCTTATAGAGGTCCCAAAAACTACAGCATAAGGAACAACAACAGAGTCTGAACGAGGAGCTGAATGTAGTTGACTCTAATTGTTCTACAGGAATGGGATATAAAATGATCGTTAACTGAGCCCTCAAAAGAATATAAATAATTTTAAATGCATATTTAGGTGGAGGGGATGGGAGCTTTTTTTATTTGCTTGCCTGTTTGTTTTTGGATCAAATTCTCTCCTAGTTACTGCTCTAGCACTTGGATCACATTTGTTGCAAGTAGTTTGGTCCAAAGATTAAGATACACATAGATTCACAGCTAATTGGAAGTGGTCACTCATTATTTCTCCAGCACAGTAGCAAGTTTTACAGCCACACTAGGAGTACCATTGTCCAAAATTACTGGGTGTCCAAGCTACATCCTTCATTTCCTTTCAAACATTTCTTTCCTCTTCATTTTAAAACAAGAGATCAGTTATCTCATGGAACCAGTACTGAAATATAGAATCATTTGTTTTCAAATGGCCTTCTGCTGTTCAGTGATCTGTGTGAAACTAACCAGTGGCTGAAATTCAATTCCTGCAGCACAATTGCTCCACGAAAAGTGCAACTATCATCAATTTTATCAGAGGGATTAGGCAAACCCTTAGAGACAGTGTTAACACTGAGATATCTTTCTGTCAAGCACCTTGCAATATTATTTCCTCTTTGTGTTACTCTGTAAATACATGGAGCACTAAAGCCATAAATGTTGCCAACTTGTCAAACTACAAAAGCACAACAATAGCTTTCTAATTATTATATATCTAATATTAATTATCAGATAGCCCCTAATCAACACTGCCGTGCAAGGAACTGAGAGAGAGTATAGGCTGCCACACAGTTCATTTCTATGTTTTTGTTACTAGGATTACTTTTAGTATAATTTCTTGGGACACCAGCTGTTCCAAAGACCTAACCCAGGTCCCTCCTTCAGTGCCAGTCTGTTATGTCCTCAGGAGCAGTGCAACTGCTCCATCCCTTGCTGGCATTGCAACAGGCTGCTGTTCCTCTGGCAGGTGGTTTGCAGCTTCCACCATGATGCTGGGCCCTGCTACTGGAGTGGCCCAGTCATCTGGTCAGAGAGGTTTTTTGCTATCACTATCCAAAGATCTTCTCCAGATATTTGGCTGCCTAGCAACCTGCTTCTCTGGAAGAGTCGGAAGCCTTCTATAGCTCTGTGCCATATCCATCAGCTGCATGTGGATTCCTTGGGTATCTTAGATGTTTTAAATATCATTCAAAATAACAATTTTTAAGTAGGTAGCCTCTCATCTTATCTGACTCCTCATTTTCATTTGAAGATTTTGAAAAAGTGACCTTTTTTTGGTGCTTTTTTTTCTTATGCCTTTGCTTTTATGTTAAAATGAGGTTTTTTGCTGTGGAGTTCAACTTGGCTTTGTTCCTAAACATGAAAAAAAAGCTCTTGAAAGTCTGGATAAGAAGGTATGGATACTGTCCTGGTATTATAATGTCAAAATTCCAGCAATAATCTTTGTATTTACAATTTTCTTTACACTTTGTTTTTAATTGGTCCACAATTGCAACTCCTGAAGTCTTGTGATACCTAAATCTAAAAACGTATTAACATTTCAAAGTATATTTGCTTTCTGTGATGAGGTATATATCTTGATGGCAGTTTATCTTATATAGGCTTAAAGATTTGTAGATTTCTGTTGATAGATTGCAGAGCATAAAACATGCAATGAAAAATTACTGCAACATGACTTTTGAACTATTCTGTCAAAACACTTTATCACTCAGCTACTGCTGCAGTGAATTAGTGCTTCTTTTCCCTCTTCTCCATCTTAAAGTCTCTTTATGTGACAGAGTGAATGTTGCCACTCTAGTTATCACCAAAAAAAGAGTAGAAAGCCTAGTGTACAGTGCAAGACACATCAGGGTGACAAGTGCTATTTCAGCATCATTAAAAGGAAGTAATTTTCAGTTGTTGAAGTGCAGGACAGAAAAATTCAGTAACTGGATAGCACAAGATAGCCTGAGAGCACATGCATTTGACTTGTGCACTTGTCAATTTCTGACCTTAGCAGTTGTGTCTGATAGACACAAAGTCATCTAGATATCATTCATTACTTTTCTATCTAACAGGAGCTGTGGGGTGAGGGGATGTTAGTATTTTTTTCATGATTCACAGGCAGACATTATTTTTCATGCTTCTGTGAATCTAAATGGAAGTTAGATATTGGAAGCTACATTGTCCATGGCCTATTTATTTTAAATTATTTTCTCAGTTATGCTACTGCAAACTATATACTGTTGCACTATTGAATATAAAGTATTTTGGGTTTTGTAGCATGATTACAAAAAGTACATAAGTTAATAGGGTTGTAAAAATATATCAGGAGTGTTCCAAGGCCTTCTGAGAAAAAAAAAATCTTTATTCTGTGATTCCAATTTTTAGGAACTTTGAAGAACCCAGGAAGAATGTAATAACATCTCTCTGTGCAGAAGTCTTGGAGATCCAAATCTGTAATAACTTTCTTTGTAAAATTCTCATTGAAGTCAATGTAGTTTTGAACCCTTATCAAAAGCAAGATTAAGCTTCATTACCTCTCAATATTTTCTGTTCTACAATAATCCCTTTTTATTTATTTAGCAGAAGTATTGAAAGTACTGAATTTAAACATTACAAGGAAAAGACAAGTTAAAATATTTTGTTCCTGCAAAGGTTTGGTAAATGCAAATATCATTATATCTGAGTATCAGGATCCTTGCTTAGATGTCTAGATATAGTCAGAAGAGTTATTCAGAACACTTCCTACAAACTGAAGCATTATGACTACGGTGGCATGAGAACTTTAGGGAGCACACCTTGATAGCACTTGGTAACAAGGACTCATGTCCTAGGATTTACACCTGTCAGGGAAGAAAAACACTCCCAATATCAGCAAAACAGATATTTCAAACACAAGGTTTTTTCCATTTACAAGGAAATATTTGAAATCTTTAATGTGATCAAAATGATGGGAATGCTACTTAACACCTGTGTCATTGTTTTCTCAAACAGAAGGCAGTGTTTTAGAAATCTGCTGCCTCCAATGCTGTTACACTGTTGAGACATCAACAGGATGTGCTGATGATAACATGTACAGTAACCTAGAAAGACTACATATTGAGACTTTTTGTGAAAATCTATAACTAAAATGCTCCATGAATTCATTAACTTTGCTTTCTATCACCCTATAAATTGATTAGGCTACGGTATTTATTCCTTGCTTACTGTGGTGCACTAAGCAACTTGAATTTAAGATCAGTTATCTTTTCTTTCTCCCTCTTCTGGGAGGAGGGATTTTTTTACTGATTTTTTAAGGCTTTGTAGGAAGGCTAAGTATACACCTGTAAAACAAAAAGGACACATGCATGGACCTTAGCAGTGGTATATAATTGTCCATACCATCGATTATTAGCACAGGTCATGTCATTCTTTTAGCCCATGCGGACTAGCGTATTCTAGATTAAGACAGGGGCAGGTTTGGGGTTATCTGTTGGAGCTAATCCTAATAAACATTTGAATTCCCTCCCTTATTTGGGGAGGGAAGGAAGATGTGTGTAAGATGTACGTATGTGAGTTGAATGGATATGGGCTTACCATGCCTTTTGGCCCCATAATCAAAGATCATTTCCTAGATCATTTAGCTGGAATAAATTTAAATTTTGAGTACCACATTATACATTATAAAATATCATTTGTATTCATCTTAAAAGCAAAGAGAGTTATGGCATAATCTATGATAAATTTCTATCCAAAATCAGTTATAGTGAAAGACAGAAAGCAGAAAGATCTAAACTGCACCAGTGTTATTATTCCTGAAAATAACCTATAAAATCATTTTATCTCCTTGTTCTCTTAGGACTTTGTTTGCAAACAGATGCTGATTTCTATGAATGAATTCATAACACATTTACTGAAGAGCTGAAATGCACAATACACTTAATGCACACAATGTATTTACAGAGCAGGTGAAACAAAGTACAATTTATATCATGATTAGCATGGCATATATTAGCACATATGACTGCTGATTTGTATTAAACATAGTCAAGTATACACTACAATGAAAAGAATATCTGAATTCCAGATGAATGCCTTTGTAGCAATGGTTTACTGCCTTTCTAGTTTAACAAAATGCTGATACAAATGCAAATGCACTGATGTGTGTTATGTGGTGTTCTATGAAAGCCATGTCCTTCTGCTCTCCAGTTAAACTTGTGATCCTGTTTCCAGTTTATAATGATGAATTTGGGATACCACTGCTTTCAGAATTCAGGGGGAGATTTAGAATTTTATTGTAGAAGAAATAAAGAAATACTCTGAATATATCTTTTTGTGATAATCTCTTTATGCTCTAATTATCATTAAACTTGAAGTTAAAAAGTGCTGGCTTGAACTCAAAAAAGGGACTTGAACATGAAAGGATGACAGTTTGTCAAATTTACTTCTTTAAAGTGATGTTTGTTGCCTCATTCTCTAAGGAACTATGCTTATACATCTTAAGTTAAAATATTGCTGACCATTTAAAAAAATATTTTCTGAGCCAGCTTTGTTAATTTCCATCCGCTAATCAGCATGAATCAATAGAAAGCTATGGGCTTTTTCACAGCACAGCTTAGCCAAAGCACATTCTTATTAAATCTATTTATGTTTTATCTCCTGGTAATGAAAACATTGCAAAAAATGGGATAAAACTTGATATATTTTGGGTTATTTACTATCAAATTCTGTTGATTTGATACCGAGACTGTATCTTTCAGAAATTTTATGGGTACATTTAGAAAGCAGAGTAAAAGTAAAATGCTTATTACTAATATAATAGTCGAGGAATGCTTATTCCTGTTCTAAACAGAATGCTGCTTCACAAACTGTTGCTTGCCTAGCTAATAAAATTACCCCTGTATTACTCTCTCGATATCTCTAATAATTTTCTAGGATGGTTTTACTAAGTGGGAAAGTTTACAGCAAGAAGTACCTCCAGTCAGTATATATAGGAAGAGAATCACTGTTTTCAGGGCCTGTATTTCCACAACTCATTTGCATTTAAGCTGATGAGCAAGTTCAGCAGGGATTTAGGACCAAGGGGATTAACTGTGACTGGTAATATGCATCTTCTTGCTTAACTTTTTGTTTACTTTTCTACAAGGTTTTTCAATAAGCCTGAGTCTGCACAAATCCTTCAGTACCTACTTTTGACAATCCTTGACAGGGAAAGGATAAATATGAACATAATAATTGGTGTCACTGGCACCCCCCCATGGATAACAATCTGTTGCTCCTTTTCTACACTGTAGGAAAAATGCTGAAAAACTTGAGTTCATACTAAGGAAGTTAAATGTTTTATAACCTGCATTAGTTTTCCCGGTTTAGACACCAAATTGTTCTGGTTATTTTTCTAGTTTGATAAGATTTGTAAATTAAGTTATTTTTAATAAGACTGCAACAAAATTGAGAAAGATTAGAGATTTTGACTGCAAAACCTAAAAGTAAAAAATAATTTAGCAAGTCTTTCCAATCTAGGAGCTATTATCTGTACACCGGAAGTTTTATCTTCCTTACGTACACTATTTTCAAAGAAAATTCTTCACTTCATTTTCCTACATAGCACTTTTTTCATATGTAGAAAAGTATACAGAAAAGGAAAACACATTTTTTTTCTATAATATAAAAATGTATATGACTTTTCATTAGTTGTGAGAATTTTTTGCCAATAAAGAAAAAAATTTTACAAGTAGATATTACACAATAAAAATGAGGCAGCAGATAAAATGAGGACTCTTCAAAAAAGAGATGATAAGACAGAATGTAGTGAAGAAAGTTTAGCTTCCACAGAAAACAGGAGTAGTAACAGTTTTGAGATTTATTATTTTTTTACTCTGAACTATGAATTGGAGAAACTATCACTCTGCTCAAGGACAACCCACAGAGATCCAAGGAAGTGCCAAGGCTGAATAAAGTGTAAAACCTAAATATTTCTCTCCAGGATAGGCAATCTGGGAAACAGACACTACCACAGAGATTGTATAAATGTTAATAAGTTACATATTAGGGAAAAAAACTGTGAATCCAGAATATTTGGGCATGAGTAGGACATGAGAATTTCTACAAAGATCTGAAGCCTTGACAAGTCCTTCTAAAACTACATCAAACAACACAGTGTAGAATCAAAAGGAATTCAGAGAATTCCCAATTCAATTATTTTCCTGCAGACAGAATGCCATATGGCTAATTCCATAACATAACCTACTTCATTTTTAAAGCTGTTAACTTTCCCAACTTTTGGCCTTCCAGCACTGTGTTTGCTTTTTCTAAAATTGTATTTCTTTTACTATTATAGATCTCTTTTTTATTATCTTATTCTAAAATTTATCATGTTTAGTTGTCTGGGTTAATTCATATGCAAAATTCAGAAATGAAACAGTGATAGAAAAATGTTATAAAACCATCATTGACTTCACAGTTAATGTAACACATTTGAGGTAGGAGACCAAGGAGGGGATGGGAAGGGGGTGTCAACTGCTGGTTGGCCTTAGATGTGGAGAAATCCCAACTTCACCTGGGCTTACATGATGGTGGCTTAAGCTGCCTTTGGTGACTTAAGCTAAAAATCTCATTTATAAAAGAAATAAATAGGTAGAACAAAATATACAGGAAGTGGCTTCACACAACAGCTGCCACTGCATCAGTGGCTCAATATGAGGCAGATCCCTTGTAGCTATGAGATAAGCCACCAAGGCAAGGCTCACATGAACATTTATAAAAATGTCCATAGACCCTCTTCGGTGACTCACAAGTTACACAGCAACTCACAAGGTTGTTGACACCTGCACTTAATCTAGCAGAGTATTGAAAAATCCAATATTCATCCATTTGTGGATTCCACAAGCAGTTGACGGGTGTCCTTGTTAGAGTGACGCTTCTACCCCTTCTTTCTAAGAAAACTGAAAGAATTTTCATGGCTAATCACATATTCTATCTCTTGTACAGAATAAATTTTTAGGTTTTTTAGGAATTCAGATAGATTTGTCTATGATGCTGCTTGTACATTTTTTTTCCTAGTCCAAGTAAAATATTAAACAAAATTATTCAACACTTACAAAGACTTCAGGCCTTAGCTGGATACTATTAGAAGCATTAAGTTTATAGTGGTGGGAGGGGAGAGTTGGTCCAAACAAAGCTCTGCCAATGGTATGAACCTATGATCTAAATCAAGATTTCATTTTCCTTTTTGTTTCTCCTGAGGATTTTTATATATTATTCCTTAATTTTTGGCATGTGTACCCCCAATTAAATTTTATTACACTATTTTAATACTGGAGTACATCTTTGGTAAATATTCAGTCTTTATATTACTTATACTTAGTTGCCTCTTATAAGCATTTCACCTCTTTACTACCATTCCCACATTCGTCAATAAACATGGAAATTGCATCCTCAGTATCTTTTCTGTGCTCTCAGCAACTCAACAAACCTTTTTATCTTTTTGCACAAGTCTCCCCATTATCTGTGCATTACAATTATGAAAAATGTACAAACAGGTGTCTGCACCTTCAGAAAGCAAAAACGAAACCGTAAAAACCTAGAAACACTATTCACCAGTATTCTCTAATGAGGATTAGGTTCTCATTTTTAATGGGACAAGAGATGCATACTAAGGTGAAACGTGTGATAAATAGGTAGCAACCAACCTTTTAAATCTGAGGAAAATTCATTATACATTTTAAAGGACAACAAAAACAATAATATCATCCATAAAAAGTTACTTTTAATTTATTCAGTAGGATTCCGTGGTTAATAAAAACAAAATTATTTTTTAATATCCTACAGCTTTGAGATGTGCCTAAAGCCTTCATACAGATATCTGATAATATAAAGTTCATTGTTTATTCTACCACAGCTGTTGTCACAGCTAGGTTGTTATTTATTTTTCAGCTCTAGGAAAAGATTTATGATCTGACTTTAAGTGCAACAGATATTTAGCCCTCAGATATGTAGCAAAAATAATCACATCAACAGTACTAGATCCAGAAAAAGAGGGGGGGAAATACTGTCATGATAATAAAGAAACAAAGTTAAAATAAAAGGACTTTACTCCTTTTTTTTCTATCTAAACACTCCTTTCTGAAATCTTCAGTAAAAAGATAAAATAAAAAAATTAAAACTAAATTGAGATACTACCAAAATAATTTCTTTTACTTATTGTTGCAAAGTACTGATGAATATGTTTAATGAGGATTTTCTTTGCCCTTCTAAGAAATGGAGAGATTTGCTCAAAAGCACAGTGATTTAGAATGCATATTGGCATTCATCACAAAAACATGAGGATTTCCATATTTAAAATGTACTTTTCCTGTTTTCATTAAGAATTAAACTTCCATCACCTTCTCTGATGTCTTTGGAAAATTTTAAACATATTTTAAGGAGAAAAAAAGCAGTCTCTAAAAACCATTTTAAGAGGACAGACTTTCTTAAACCCAGCAGGAAAAACTGAACAGAGGAAAAAAAGATGCCTTTTATGAAATAATTAATGTTTGGACATGACTAATGTTATAGGTCATAATTTGGAACCAGCAACAGAGGTAGTGTACTATGAGCAGTCATTACAGAACTTATGCATATTCATCACTGTGCACTGCACAATGCATAGATTATCATCCTTTGGAGTCTTGGCACTACAGTGTTAAAAAGACCAGAACTGCGAATTTTAAAAATATTAAACCCTCATATATTTATTGACCAATTTATTGCATTAAGATGTTCTGATGAGCTAAGTACGTGAAAAGGGTAACAGGCACCAAGGATCTCCTTTTTACAAGAGTCCTCCTCACAGACTAGCAAACAGGTGGAAACAGCAGGACTCTTACTTTGCTCTTCATGTGGAAGCCCCCATCCCAGTGACACTACAGCAGGGCCGGTTTCCAGCTCCCCAAACTCCTGCTCTTCCTGGCCACCCGTAGCCCTTGTCCCAGCCCAGCCTTAAACTGATCATGTCCCCAAGGAGGTGACCAAAACTCAGGGCTGTTACTGCCCCAGAGTGCCCTGGCTGCTTTGCTCCTCACTGGGGAGTGGGACAGGCCCTGGTTCTTGCCCTGATACCCCACAGGGACACCCCACTGTTCCCAATACCCCAGGAAGAAATCAGCATACAAGGTACCTGATAGACTAATAATTACTTTGACAGGAGGCAAACTGTATTTTAGACTAGAGATTTGAATTACAGAATTCATAAACCTGCAAACCAGAATTAACTACGTGCAGAGTTTTTACGTTTGTATTTAAAAAGGGAAAATGCCTATAAAATCATCATATCAAAACTTTCCAGAAATGTGCTTTTTGCTAAAATAGATGTACTACTGTAGCAAAATTGCATGAATACTGACAGTAACTGTCAATTTTTTGGGGGGTTCAGGAGCAAAAAACATGCTTTAAATTATAGTATTTTCGCATGAACAACAAAAACATTCTTAAATATCCTTTCCATATCTACTGCAAGCTACAAATGTGTACTTTTCATCTATATCCCTAATCACTCACTCTAAGCCAAACTTCAGATCCATCCATGTGAGTGAATCACCTGTTTCCTCAGGCCTACAGAAAGTTAATGCACACCAAAACTTACTCTCCAGATATGCACGGTCACATTTCCTCTTCTTCCTGTGCATTCCTAGAAGTGCTGTGGTTTAATTAATACTCGCTTAATATGTTTGGCTTCTGTGAAGCAGTAGCTCAATAAACAAAGAAGTTACTGGATTTTTATTCATTTCCAAGAGATCGAGGTTCAACAAGGTGAAAGAATATAATGCATAACATTCATCGCAATTTCTCACCACGGCTCCAAATTGGATGCTTGCATTTAAACTTTTAAAAAGTTATTTAAGGCCTCTAGGTAAACTGACCACTTTTCAAAGTCACTAGAGATTCGAATTATGTTGCAGTACTATGAAACTCAGATCACTAACTTAGGAGTTTGGATACAGATATACAAGAAAAAGTCGTAGAATGCAGTCATTAAAAACTAGACTGTGATCTGCCTTCCTTTACCTTTACTTCCTTTACCTTACTTTAGCAGCCATGAATGAATTAAACACTCATGTGCTGACTCCTCAGGTCAGTCAATGAAGAAAGTTATGACCATTTTAGTTACAGTACTTTCTTTAGCCAGTTAATAAATATATATTAAACTTGCGGATTAAAACAAGTATGTAACATCATCAGATCCACTCATTGGCTTCAGCTACTTCACGAGCATCTGCCACAAAATTACTTATCCTAATTTGGATAAATTAAGCAGATTGTTTTACAGTCTGCCTAGTTTCTAGAACTTCTTATACTTCTTTTCAGAATCTGTGTGCATTTTCAGTTATTATCTCATGTGCAGCCAGAATTCATCCACCAAGAGCAGAGGCAGTGTTTATGACATCTTCCTAATGCTTTTTCTCCATTATCTATTTACATATTTACCTTATTTAGAGCACCTGAACAACATATTTTTGAAGGATTTATTAACAATATTCAGAATCCAAGATACAACTTTCCGTTTTGCAAATGTGATCACCATTCTTAGGCTGGATCTTAGAAATTGCAGGCAACTTTCTACATTAAATCTCCTCTTTAGAAGATTGGATTAGGTAGACATAATGCCTCCAGCTTCCCTCTAAATGTCTGAATGAAGCCACTAGAGGAGCCACAGGTAACTAGGAAGTCCTACAATGGAAGTGCAAGTATTCGTCCAAGTATATAGCAGGAAGTAGTATATTTTTGCTGTATTAAATAGTTCAAATATTATATATAATGAATCATGTTCCAAAGATCACTTTGGCAAAGACAGTGTTGGACTACATCCCATGTCCTTAACATGTCAGAGGAGTTTGTTTGATCATTTCCTATTCTTTGTTCTCCTGTACAGAACAATGAGAGAAGCAACAATCAAATCAGCCACACTCATCAGTAAAAAACGTAAGAGTCACTTTCTGATTGATTTTGCTCTTATCATTCTTCCCAAACAACTGTGGCCTTAGATGTTCTTCAAGTCTGAAATCAATATAAAAGCTTAGTGCACACAAGTATTTGTTCTTATCTCCTGCTTTCCAGGTTGATTATATGACAGCATTGTCAAGGCATCTTTTCTAGTGTCTTATTCAGCACATACGTACAGCTGATTTTAGTGTAAAAAATCTTCTACCATTTTTTTAACTTGGGATGGCTGATCTCATTCTCCTTTTTTCACAGGTTTGTCCTAAGTCATTCTGGGTTGTCTTCTATTACGTATACGATCTTTCTCATTTTCCAATGAGTATAGGCCTTCACATTTTATATACATTTATGTATATCTTATACACATTCTATATCCCTTTTCTTGCTGAAATTTTTAATTTCCCAGAAACATGTTTCAAGATTTTAACTCTATTTTTTTTTTTCATTCCTTTGGAGCTACAGGTTCATTAATATTTTTGGAGCAGGTGAGTAACTAAAAAAAAGAAAAAAATCCATTTTTTTCTTTTGTTAGAATTATCATTTCCTGACTGAAGGTGATTAGTAAATGCAAGGGAAAAATAAATTAATCTCGCCTTTACATAGCCATGATGTTTTTTTTCCTCTGAAATGCCAATGTATTTTGCTGTATTGCATTAAAAGTGATTGATCGCTATGTCATGATCTGTGTTAATCAGGACATAATTATGTTCTTTGGCATCTCTAAGTCCTCACTGTCTTTTCCTATTTTGAAGTCTTTTATTGTTATCAGTAGGCTTTCTTATCTTTTGTTGATCTTTTGTTCTGTATGAACCATTATCAGACACAGGAAAAATGTCTGGCATCTTCTCACAGAAGCCACCCTTTTATCAAAACCTTACCATGAAAATCCAATACACTATTTAGGAAAAACAGACAGCTTAACTAGAATGTTAACTTAGGTCCATCATTTAAATACCTGAATTTAGATTGGCTAACATTTGGTCAACACAATAATCTCTACATGAATATTGCACTGCTAATAGAATTTTCAGTGGAGAAACCAAATAATACTGATAGTTATTTTTAAATTGCATGAAGGAAAAAAATACATTGTCCTTGCATAGATATTCGCTTTTAAAATATTTTTAATAAAAATATACTATTAGAATCATGATTCTCATAACCTGAAATAAACTATAGTCAACAATAATTACACTTGTCATAAAAACTTTTTTTAATCTTTCTGGGAAATTTAAAATTCTAAATCCTTACATTCTCCTCCCACAATTTCCCATGCCAGGGATTAACTCACCACCAACCTCTCTTCCTAGGTGAAATAAATAGTTCTTTCTAGGGTGGAAACAAAGTATAGTACAAAGGACAATATACTCCTATATATATACACTGTACTATACTATGCTATACTCCAGAGTTGACTCTCAACTAGAGGAATGGATGTGGAACAAAACTACAGCATCTGTATCCTTTCACCTCACAGCATTCCACAGAATGCTGTAGCCTGAAAGATCGCATTGTGCCACACTTCTGCAAATTCATTACATGCCTTCAGTTTCATATTATGTCAACTTAATTCTGAAAAACCAAAGGATGCTCCCATAATATTTCAAGCACTTTTAACAGATAAAAAGCATCAACAGATTAAGAATTGTAACCTAAGGCCAGAAGGGTTAAAAGAAGCCCCAGGACCATACACTGTGTACACAGATATGACAAATCTCTGCTAGACTGTGTTAGCCCTGCAGGGTTGGTTACACTAAACCAGTCACTTCCTGGTAGTGAAATAATCAGAGTTGCCTCAAGTCATATCCAAGTTCCTTCTTCCCTTAGGATATTCAATTATATAAATACTAAATGGCAAAGAAGCCAACCAAGTATTGCCTTCTGTTATTACTACACTGAATCGAGCAACACTGACTTTCACAAAAGTCAAAAAGTACTTGCTGTGACTAATGAGGAGGAGGGAGGATACGCACTCTTCCAGGTAAGATGAAATAGCAAAATTCTTGATATTAGTAAATTTAATTCCTTTAGACTTTATAAATCCACCTAAACTCCATATCAGACATTGTAGACATCCTATGTATAGTCAGCTAAATGCATGTTCAGATTTCATTCCCTCTGTTGATTAGGGACTTTATTCACTTCTATTCATGTGGGCGTTTAGTACCTGATCATACTGTCTGAGGAACAAAAGATGCAGAGATATGGCTGGCAAACGCAAAATAGCACCCACAGAAGGCCTGGCTGTTCTGAATATAAGGTAAGAGAACAGTGAGGAGGATCTCCTGGGCCCCATAATAGGGTATTGGATGCCTGTGTTTGGGCAAATTAATTAAGTTGTTGGCTTCCAATGACTACAAGACCTTAGCTATATCATTTGAATATAAATGCTTCTGTATAATCTTCTTAATTTGGAGCCAAATCCCACTCTGGGTATCTCGACTCTGAAGTCACTTTGAAATCCGTCATGCTTGTTCTGTTTGTATAAACATAGGTGCCTAGACTAATTTCAGACATCTAAGGTATCCAGGACATCCACACAACAGTGGCAAATAGTGTGCCTGAACTAAGGCAAGACAAAGCGTTTATGGGATGCAGATGAGCAAGGATGAGCAAAATAACATCACAAACATTATTGCATCCATTAACAGAAAAAGATCTTAGAAAAATGCCGTAGGAACTCTATAATAATACCTGGAAGGATTCACCTAAGTTTTGGGCAGTTAAGTTTAGTCAATGACTATAATACCAGGTGACTGTCACAGACCTGTAACATTTTTTTTTATAGTAATGACACTATGTTAATTGAATTCTAATTCACTGAATTATAAGCCATATGCCTGAAATCTCTCTGGGTGTTCTATTCAATACAACTGTTTTTCATTTCCTTCCTGGAATTGTTAAAAAATTATTTTGCATACCTTATTTACTCAGCTGCAGGTATCACATTACTGTAGATTCCAGTAATACACTACATTATTTCTATGTGATCATTATGCACCTCAGAGGGATGCTGTGAAACATAATTAATGTGTTTGATTTATTTGGAAAATTTTAAATTGAAACCAACGGAGAAAACTAAAAAAACTTAAGACACAATTGAGAAAAATCATTAAATCATAGAATATCCTGAGTTGGAAGGGACTCAGAAGGATCATTGATTCCAGCTTCTGGCCTGCAAAGGACACCCCAAGAGTCACACCATGTGCCTGAGAGCATTGGCCAAATGACTCTTGAACTCTGTCAGGCCTGGGAGCCTGTTCCAGTACCCAACCACCCTCTAAGTGAAGATTTTTTTTTTTTTTAATATCCGACTTCAACCTCCCCAACACAATTTCAGGCCATTCCCTCAGGTCCTGTCATTGGTCATGGCAGAAAGAGATCAGTGCCTGCCCCTCTGCTCTCCCTCATGAGGAAGCTGTAGGCTGCTCTTACTCAGGCTGAACAAACTGACATCAGAGTAAATGATCTTAAGGTGCATCAGGGGAGGTTCAGATTACATACTGGAAAAAAAAATAATTCACTGAAAATGTGGTTAGGTATCAGAATAAGTTGCCCAGAGAGGTGATGGAGTCACTAACTCCAAAAAAATTCAAGAAGTGTCTGGATGTGGCACTTGGGGATATGGCTTAGGGATGACTGTGGTGCTGGGTTGACTCTTACACTTGAGGATCTTGAGGGTCTCTTCCAACCTTGATGATTGTGTGATCAGGCAGAAGACTAGCACAAATATAGTAGAAACAATAGGTCCTATTGTAGATAAATATTTGTAACAACTGTCCTAGCAGACACTTATGAAATAAAAAATTATCATTTTCATTCCATTAGAATTTATATACTGAAAAAACATTCTCAGTTAAAATAAAGGGTGTCCATAGCATGATTTCCATCAGATTAAGCAGACTGGTTTTAAGAAACTAGTGTGAATTCCATCTGCAACAAAGGTCAGTGGTATACCACTTCTGAGTAACAGTGTTATGCTCTTTCCCAAGTGCTTATAAAACTTACAATACTAACAATAATAGCAATATTTAATACAAATGGTGGAGTGGTGATAACCAGGCTAAAATAAGTCTGTCAAAATCAACACAAGATAATGAGTGGTGAGGGATTTAAGTGCATAACTAGAAAACCTCAACTCCTTGTGAGGCTTCAGAATATGTAATCCTGTAAGAACATGGATGAAGTGAGATAACATTGCTGAAAAAAATTTAATTTTCCCTTCCTATTCAAATTACAGGAAGAAATCCTTTTTCTTGTAATCCCTTGTAATCAGGGGAGATCCCATTGCTTTCTACAGCTGCCTGACAGGAGATTATAGCCAGGTGGAGACTTGTCTTTTGTGCCATGCTTGCAGTGAGAGGACTTGGAAGAAATGGCCTTAAACTGAGACAGGCAATATTCATATTAGATATTAGAAAAAATATTTTTACTGCTATGATGGTCAAGCATTAGAATGTATTTCCTGGGAAGATGGTGGAGTCACTATCTCTGGACGGGTTCAAAAGATGTCTGGACCTGGCACTAGGTGATATCATTTAGTGAGTTAGAGGTTGATGGGTGGACTTGATCTTAAAGGCCTTTTCCAATCTTGATTCCATTATTCTAAGGGAAAGTAATAGAAGAAACAATGGGAAGTCTCATGGAAAAAAATGAAACTCTCTCGTATAACATGATCTAGTCCTTCTCTCTGTGTACTCAACCTATACAGAAAAAATAGAACATCTCATTGCTGTAAAACCTCTGAAGGAATATCAAAATGAAGCACAATTAATACTTGATTATGTAACTGCTTTCATTAAAATTTCACAAATATTATGTCTTATATTTTAAGTGTCTATATTTACAAATAATCAATCGAAGAAAACTTGTGCTACCATGGAAACATTATTAACATCAAGTATTTCCAAAATACTTCACATCACTGAATTAAAAACATACTGGTTTATTTTAGGTTCATTTATTATTTAAACAAAATCAACCAAATAAAAAGAAACCAAAAAATCCCAAAACAAAGCCAACAATCAGAAAACAAAACTCAATCTTCTTGATTTGAACTTACTGATACTCAAAAAAGGAAATTTACTTTTCTGTAACCATCTTGGAAGCTGTTCATGTAACTGACAGAGTTATTGCTAGAATGTTGTAACTTTCTCTAAGACACCTTCTTTTACAGTCATCTTAAAAGCAGGTTTCCATGGCTTCCATTTTCCCCAAAAATGAAAGCAACAAGTCAAATAGCATTCAAAGACCACTCTCTCTCAAAAGTACTTGCTAACATGGAAAATTACTTTGAGTAGTTCTAAACTTCACACTGTCAATAAATCCACAAGTTTTCTCACATTTAAATACATATTTATTACTTTCTTTTTCTCTCTAGGCTTACATGAAATGTCAAGAAAAATAAATGTGACAAAATCAACTTGAATATAAAGATGAACAATTTCCATTGCTGTAAAAAGAAGTCATGAATACATACATACTTGGGAGCAGATTTTGGCTCACTGGATATAAAAAAATCTCCAACATTATGAATTTTCATGGACAATGAAAATAAAGCAGTAGCAGCTCACTCCTTTTCCATATTCCACTCATTAAGGTGATATTCTAAGTTAGAGTGCAGAACTGTGATGAAATTAGCGTTTCCCAGTAAATAGCTTAAACAATTCCCTGAGCATCTGTTGCTTCTCTGTGCTAGATATCTAAAGAACCTACGCATTTTGTCTGAATCAGTGAAGTAATTCTATTATTCGTATGGCCAAGTACTCAGAAGTCAAGAAGTGAAGTCTGTTTATTGTGTCACTGACTCCATATGAGAATGGCTGAAATGGAAGAGTGCATTGGCAGATGTTATTATACAGGATTGATGAGGGAATTCAGAGGAAAGAAAGGACCGTTCAATTGCATTTAGAAGGCAAAGAGCATAGAACATTGCCCATGAAGCTGGCCAGAATGGTTCAGATGAAAAAGTTGTCTGCTATGTATTACTGCTGCTGATAATAGATGAATTCTGCTATGGCATGGATTTTTATTTCTCGCAGATACAACACAAATAACATGACTTTAAGATGTGCCTTAATTTCTGTTCAACTCTGGCATTTCATCTACCTGTTTGAAATATTTAAGTATGGATCTGTTTACAGAGCTTTGGTGTCCTTTTCCACAACATTATTCTCTAGCTCTATAATTAACCTTTTGTTTAGCAATAGCAATTAAAATTAAATTAGCATACTGAACTATATAATATTTCATGCTAAGCCTACAGCTGTTGACTTCATTTTAATTTGAATATAGGCGAGGTTCTGAAATAAATTTTCCTCCATATCGTCTTATTAAAAAATTATAGGCATCTTTTGAAAGGTGCAATCCTAATGAACTTAAGCTAACATTAATTTTAATATCTGACCTTGCCACTAATATATTACAGGCTCAGCAGGAAACACCAAATATTTAAGAAATTATATGGAATACAATTTTAATTATATCCTACATGCTCTTATGGTATTCAATTGATTCTGATTGGTGAAATCTGATAAATAAACTGTTTGGCTTTTGTCAAATCCCTTATAATTTCTTGTTCTGTATTTTTCACTTATAGCCTTCTTGACACTTACCGTTTCCACAGAACTCTCCTTATGTCTGTTATTAAAGCTCTCCCATAACAGTCCAGCACATTTATCTGCTGAAAGTTCTGTTCTGCTGCATTAGATAACAGTTCTTACCTCTTACAAAAGCCTTTAGCTCAAATTAATTTCATTTTATATCACCTCAGCTGTGATTCACAGCTTCTTCCCGCCAGAGTCATTTGTTTCCAAGCACATGTTTTTTCCCATTCTACTCTTGTGAATGTATTATCAGATTTGAATGAGCCCGTTAATCCATTCCCAACTTCTTAAAATATAAATTTATATTCCATCCACAGGTGGATGCTATAATCCCTTCAAGGATTGGTCTGGCTGTCATATAGCAAGAAACAAAGAAACACATGGGTTTCCTGCTAATTCCTAGATATGTATTCCCAAAATGGAACTTCCTTCTGTTGTGCAATAATGTTGTCGGCCTTTCAGTTCTCCAAGCCTATCCGAGTCATCCCTCATTTAGTTACTTTATTCTTCTTGCCATGATAAATTGCTTATATTTCAGCTTCTTGCTTAGTTGAACTTTCATTAAGAAAACCTTAGATGAGACCTCAACGTGAGGTCATGACCTACTTACATAAAGCATGGAATGCAACAGACTAAATGGTAAGAAATACATTTTGAGAGGGTGGTCCATCTCATGTGGGAAATCTGGAATAGTTTAGATGACTCCTTTTCTATTTCTCCCATTCAATACAAAGGAATAATACATATTACCTGAATTACTCGAAAGAATTCTGCTTTGGCTACTTCCACAGTAGTATTTATCTCCTAGAAATGTTTCCACTGTGTGATAGGTTGAGCACTGCCAGCTGTGAAATACCCACACAACTGCTCGCTGTCTTCTCCCCATAAATCCAGTGGAATGGGAAAAGGGTAGGAACCTCCCTGTTCTGCAAGAGTCAAAACCTATGTGTTACAACACTTTTAGTCAGAAATACAAAACACAGCACCACACTGACTGCTCAGAAAACCACAAACAAATAAAACAAAACAAAATTTAAAAAAAATCTTGGCTTTCTCCAGTCACAGTAGTCTGAACTGTAAAGAGAGTGGAGGGAAATGTTGCCCTATGACCTGAATTTCTACACCTGGTAAGAAAGAAATAAACAGCTTTTGTCTTACCTATTTCATGTTGCATGCCTTCTTACACACAAGTCATCTTTGCCTGTGCATTTTCTCCTAGTCATAAAAACTGGTTTGAAACTGAGTAGCTAATTTTCTCGTCTCCTCTACCCTTTCTTCCACCAAACAACAAAGGCAGGAATAACCAGCCAGTTGTCATACTCAAAGTCTTTATCACTTCAAATATAAACAGTCATTAGAGACTTCTTTCTAGCTGAGTGTGTTTTCCATATAAACAGAGCTATAAACTAGGTACAATTTTCTAATTTAGTTATAAATCTTAGAAATTAAAGGAAGACGTAACAGATGACTATAGATTAAACTTCTTATGCATGTGCTTTCTCTCTCACTCTCTACTATGAACAGTCCTATCAAGGTGCTAACTAAAGTATCTCTGCTTCAGAAAAAAAATCCTCAGCACTCCAAATTTATATTGTTTTCTACAAGTTTTTCTAGAACAAATAGAGCCTGCTTTGGGGGTAGTAGTGTTAACTGCAAGAAACCAAACTGAGCTCTGTAATTCCCTTTTCTAGTTCTTCAAATCCTTAGTAGTTCTCATGACTAGCCTAAACAAACAGAAAACAAAACAAAGCAAAGCAAAACAAGTAAGCAAACAAAAATGCATTTCCAGAGGGTTTTCCTGATTCTCTGCAAAAATCTCCCATCTACCTCCTTTGGTTCTAAGTTACCCCTCTTTTGTTAAAATCATTTCAATATATGTACTACTACATGCCTTATTTTTGGACATTTAGTTGTCTAGTGCAGTGTAGCTTGTTCTGATATACCCATAATAATAAAAATAATAATAAAGTTAATTGGTTAAGAAAAGGAGAGAGATCCTGCATGCAGTAGGGATGGAATTTACCTGCCTTATACTAAAGCTATTCACCCTTTCTAATTGCTGGAAAGAGGTAGATCTGTTCAGAGAATAATTCACCTGTCCTATCTCAGATTTTTTCCCTACCAAGGATGACAGTTTCTCTTTTTTGAATATAAAGGTTGACTGGAATTACCAAATAACTTTTAGACAGTTAATCAGAATAGAGAACTCTTGGGCTTAAAGAATGTTCCAGAATGCTCCTCCTGTTCTCAGAATTCATACCATTTAGAACAGGACTCCAATTGATATCTTGATTCCTTCTTCTAATAATGTTATGATGTAACNATTCCTTCTTCTAAAGGGTGACACATTCTTCCAAACACTGCAGGAGGCAAGAAGTAAGATTTGAATTCCACGTCTTATTCTTTCCCCTTCATTTATTTATTTATACACTTATTTATTTATTTATTTATTTATCACAGAAGCATACATATGTAGTGATCTTTGAGTAAATATATAATCTACCATAAAAAACAAGGACTTGAACCTGGAAATCACACTCTAATTACTTAATGAAAAGTAAAATAATCTTGCCAATATTAATATGAATCTGAATAGATTTATGAGAAAATCTAATAATGTTATGATGTAACAGGGTGCTCTACTGGATAAGGTAGGTTTAAACAACCATACTCCAACCAGGAAACTGGAAAACTGGACTCCGTGTTCTGGAATTGTAAGTCCAAGTATTTCTTTAGCTGTGGCACATTTTGTTCCAAACAGACCACTAGTCCAGAACAAAACACAAATCTGAATGTGGAAAAGACTCTGTTGGATACTTCTGTAGTTGTTCCTCTTGCTTGAGTCTCCTCTTGGCTCATTTCACTGTCTCATCAAAAGCCTGTTTCATTAGCACCTGAGAATGCAGGACAGATCTGAGTTGGCAGACAAGGCATGCAAAGGAACAGGCTGTAGATATTACAGTAGAAGCAGACCTATTATGCTGCACTAGATGTAAAATGTTTCTGGCACACTAAGATTCTCATATTAAATATCTCTCTGTTTTGCACCAATGTTTACATGGTCAGTCAGCAGCTAACAGGCTTGGCGTGAAGGCAGTTTTGGATTAGGAAAATATGTAGAGATAGTCAGATACTTTACTCTCGTGCAAGTCCTCATATGGACCCAGACAACAGATATTTTTTAATATTTAACAAATAGAAGCAATTTGGTTTTGTCTGCATTGACTAGCAGTTTATCCATTTCCATTTAAAATACTGCTCAGAAGGTCTGATTCTTTTTGAAGACAAGCACAATAATCACTCTGCCAAATGCTGACTGACAGCCAAGCTGGCCAGCATCAATTTCTGAGCAGTCTTTCTAAAAAAAGAGGGTTAAAAAAAAAAATTGAAACAAGTCAGGACTCCACCTAGACATCCAGGAAATTACCAACATGATTATGAAGTCATGTTAGCACAGGAAAACTGATTGGGAATTACAGCTCGCAAATAAAACACTTAAGAAACTGATCCAGTTCCTGGTTCAGCACAAAGACATTTTTGGAAAGCCTCCCATCTCACAGACAGACCATTACTTTCTAGACATCAGAGGATTTACACATATGTCACTGAAAATGATGAACATACACCTTCAAATACTTCCTGCTACCACTTTTGGTTAATCAATTCATTAATACATATTAGATGGCATCCTTTAGCCAAACTGATGACTCCTGTTATACCATTAATTATTATTTAGAATTCTACGGTGGTCCTGTAGCTCCAGTGACTGGATGAAATAATTCATTATTTAAATTAGAATGACAAATTAAAGTCATTCTAGGATACCAAGAGATGTAAAGACCAGGAGGACAAAACCCTATCGTTGCCCAGTTCTTCAAAATTACCTGAGTAACAGTGTATAGAGGAAATTCCCTTACTAACTATTTTTAAGTCTTATTATATAATATAGCTAATTAGAACAGCTGATTGTATAAATACTTGAGTTTAAAATAGCACTGCATACTAACTATCTGCTGTACAAGCTAAGAAGCATTACGGAAAAGAACCTCAGCTTTTCAGCTACTGTTAAGGAAACTTCCCACTCTGACCATTCACGGGCTCCCCATCAGTCACCCTCCCCAAGGCCAGACTTCCACTGCTGGGATTGAAGTCCCTTCCCAGCAGGCAGCTCCAGTGACCTGACAGGAGCCCCACGTGGCTCCCCACTCACCCCACTCACCCCACTCACCCCGTCACACCCAGTTTCCCACAGCAGAGTCTCGGAGGCCTCGTTCCAGAAAGCCATTTATTCCTGGCACAGTACCACAGACACAGCCCAAGCTGGTGCCTCTGAGGAGGAACCCCTTATTAAGGAACCCCTGGGCTTTTATCCCCTCAAGTCTCCTCATATTCTGGCCCCCTTCTCCATGTCCATCCACCTCACTGGAGTCAACGATCTTCATCTCCTTTGTTATCCCAAGGGTCAGCAATTCCCAGCTCCTGCTGTGTCTCTCAGTGTCCATTCACCTGGCTGACACCACCCATCTTCATGCCCTTTGTTATCCTATCCCAAAAGTTGGCAGCTCCCGGCCTCTTGTCTCAGGCTCCTGCTGAGAGCTCAAGCTACATTTCAAAATGCATCTCAATCTGCACCTTACAAGCCCAAATGCACCAGGTATATTCCTCAACAGTGCATTAGTCTTCATGGTACATTAATGTCAGTACAGATAACTGTATAGATTGCCAGATTTATACCAGCTAAGATTTTTAATTTCCTCTTTCTGCCTTCACTGGTATGGCTTGGTGGTTTGGATAGATTTGAGGTCACTACCTACCTGTCCTGTTTACTTTCTGAAGATGAGCTGCACAGTACAATGAAATTATGCTGATAGAAAAGTGACATCAGACAGCCCTTGGGGAAATGTCTTTGTCATGTCAACCAGATTTAATTAGGCAAAACTAGAAGATGGGGAAAAAAGGCTTAGCTGACATTGATTGCCATTAATGTATTTCTAAAGACCAGTGACTAGGTACTGAAAATAGAGGAAGTCATCTTATACTTGATTATAAATCAATTTTAAGAAAGCTTTTTATTTTTTCAATGTAGTTAACTGAATAATGAAAAATAAATTAATCACTTCCAGAGTGAAAATGTTTTTGCATCTCTCTTGGGCTCTTTTTGTTCTGCAGTATATGATACCATTTCTTCCTCTGCTTTCTTTTTTTTTTTCTTTTTCTTTTTCTTTTTTTTTCTTTTTTTTATTTTTAATGATTTAGGTACTACACACAATATCTACAGAAATAAGTGGCTAGTTTTTCACTCATGTGGAAAAAAAAAGATGACACTAAGAACTTTGTTCCAGTTCAAAACATTTGAATTTTTGGTTTCATGTAACAGCCTGATCAAATTCAACCATTAGCACTGAAATTCAGAGTAGATAATTTTTTTGTAATTTCAGCTATACACAAAATAAAATCCTTATACAATGATGGTCTCTGAGCTGACCATGCTATTGAGGGAGAAGATCCTAACAGTACATTTGATTCTCTGAAAGATGTCTAGTACTCAGTAGTAATGAAAAATTCAGCTGAATTTTTAAATTTGTTAGGAAAAATTACAGATAGCAAAGGAAACAAATGCTGCTGCAAATTAATATTGTGTGTGAATCTGTAAAACTTTGTACAGCTCTTGTCCTTCAATTTCAAAATGGATGTAATTAAATAAATCTTCAGGGAGGAGAAAAGGCATCATCAACAAGTATTTGAAGGAACTTGGAACTAAGAATCTACATAGCTGAAAAGCGAAGAGCAGAGCACTAGAGGGAGAGAGAGAAAAAGAGAAAGAGATTGTGTTTAAGTATGTGAAGTCACAACCATCACAAAGAAGATGAATAGTGAGTGTCTGTTCATTGTCTTCACTTTTTGAAAACTAGAGGTACATTTCACCTGGCTTTTCTACATCATGGTTTCATGCAGAACATAAGAAAAAAATCCAAGGAAAGTGGACTTAATTTATAACTTTTATACTCTAGACAGCAGTAAATTTCACAGTAGTCCCACTGGTCTAGTAAATAATGAAATTTTTCATATGTGAAAACTATACTTCATGAGTTCATTCAAACACCTCTGAAAGTCTGACCTCTTTGCAGGAGCCTATGGAACTCAGATCAGAGATTTCAGAAAGTGCAGGGAATATACAGATCTCATATATTAGAATTAAATTTTGGTAAAACCTCTTTGCAAGACTTCTCTTCTTTACAATCTCTTCCTCCATTTCAAAAGGAAATCACATTGTTCTCTTTTTAACATCGTGAACGTAACAAATTTTCACATTTCGCATGATTTGACATTAGTTGCCAGATAGCTAGGACATACTAGAGGAATTTAATATAAGAAGGATGCTCTGAAACAGTAAATTCTGGAAGATAGATCAAAGTATTTTAATTGTTTTATCTGCAAAAGCTATTTTTCATTTTACTATTCCTTTATAAGCAGTACTAAGTGTCATTGTTATGGTTCCCAGCCCAGTCTTCTGTGCTCCTGAGTCAGAAAGAATTCAGGTTACTTATATCACAATAATGTAACAGTTTCATTTTCCAATACTAAAATGGCATTTCAAGAATATGATATATTAATTGTATAACATTCATATTATATGATTCGATGATATACGATTCTGTTATATGAATCATGTAAGAGCTGTGAGGCCTTTTAAGAACTACTTTATTTCGTTTAAGTATTTTCAATGTGGAAGAATTAATGAAATTAACTCATTTAAGTCATTAAACAGAATAATTTCTGCCATAAGCTGTATTAGCTGCTGGATGAATAAGGCAGTAACAGCCATTCACATGGTCTCAAAACAGCAAGTGAAACATTTTGCAGAAGGGCTCTATTATAGGAACTCCCTTATCACCTTCAAACACTTGTGGGGTTTTACTTGTCAGAGTAAATTGCCTGCACTGTGAACCCCATGGACTTTACACATAAATTATAAAATTTTTTAAAAGTCAAATAGACATTTAATATAATATTGTTAAACAACATACCCTTCTCACTTTGCAACATAACCTTTTTTAATTCTTATGAGGTTCCGTTCTTGTAGCTAAGCTAAATAATACTCTTTAACTTAGATATTCCCTTCATTGTCTTACAACTTTTCCTAAAGACACTGAATTATTGTGAATTCTATGTAAAAGTGTATAAAATCATTTGCAAATTGTGATGCATCAATTTTATTAAAAATGGCATCTGTATGCTGACAGGAGTTTGCCCTTTTTTGTCTCTCTGCTATCTAGCTAATAATTTCTGTTACTTTAAAAACCTGTGTGAGCCTAGTAGCTTTGCAATCAGATAATACTGGATTGAAATTTGCTAAAGTAGGTGGCCTTGTTGTAAGCTTTCCTGACAAATTTTGCTGGTGCTAGTCCATTCAGAGTGGCAGCCCCAGAGGCTTGTTTGTGTGTTCAGATTCCAGGCTGTCCTCACTATTTAAAAAGGAAAGCAAATTAGGGATTTAGACATGTGCATAGCAAAGAATCCTGTTGACTTGATGTACTTTTTGAAGCTGAATATGTAATTGGGAGGAATGAGCCATGTGTCAGTTTAATTAAATTTATTAATCAGTCCTTCAGGCTATGTTATTAAGTTTTGAAGAAGTTCTGCAAGAGTGTAAATTTTCTTGGTGACTGAATGAAGAAATGCTATTTTACTGCTCTTTCCCATGGTCTTCTTAGATTCAAATAGTTTAGGCTGATAACTTCAGTTTAGGGTGATCCAAGGGTCTGTTTCTTCTGACAAATAAAATATGATCAAGCCTAGATGCTGATCAGATCCAGACACCATTTACAGACTGGATTAGTCCATTGCTCTGGTATGAGGTGCTCAAATGACTCTTCTGTATCCAAGCAGGGCATATTCAGGACTAAATTCATCCCACTCATTGTTTCAGAAAAGGCAGCTTGCAGAAATTTGATCCAGTGTTGATTCCCTCTACCCTCAGTAGAGGTCCAATACTACTTCAAAATGTTTTGTTGCTGCAAACAGCCTGTGTGCCTTAATGCCATTGCCAGATAGAACTGTTTAGTTCTTGAGTTCAAGCATGGATTTCAATTCACTTAAATTTAGGTTACTATGTTTCTATCATACTCAGTGAAAATCGAGTAAGTACAATAGGTGGAATTTGGGCAGATTTATTATACACTATGATAGACTACTTTTATCTGATTTTTTGTTATCTGAATATTCTTCTAGACTCATGCTTATATTGTTATGGGGATTATTTACATTTCCTAAACATGGGAGTCTAACACTGTACAAAATACTTGAAGCTTTTCAAATCACTTGCCTGATGGCAACTGACATAAGATGGGACCAGTAGGAAACAAATGCCTGCAGGTGGGCAGTGGTGGGCAGAGCCAGGGAGGGCAGGGCTGAACTGAGTGCCAGCCCTGCTCCAGCATCACTGGGGCAGGGGCTGATGGCCCTGGGAGGGAGTGACATAGAAAAAAAAAGTCTAGAAAACAGTTATATGATCCTGGTATCAACACAAGAGATTCTCATATCTACTGATCTATGAAAAGTCAAAGAGATTTGCTGAAGTAAATTTAGACATGCCTAGACTCAGATGATAAAATTTTAAGATGCATGTAGTCGACTTCCTACACATTTATTTTTCAAAATCACTAAAGTCACTAAAAACATTCAGAGACACCAAAAAGCATGTTCCAGACAAATCTACCCAGAAGCTCTGTTATATTAATCGGTATCTTACTCAATGACAGGCCCACAGTATTAGTAGATCTGTATGCAAACATTATCCAAATTCTTAACACACCCTTGAAGTGCTGAACAAGTCATTCTGTTGCAGCTCAAAAATAATTTTTGTTCAGGTACCCACAGGCAATGTAGAGTTAAGCAAGAAGCAGTGAATTGCAAATATCACTGAAATAGCCATTATGCAGATCTAAACATAATTTATGGTTTAAAAATGCATCAAATTAATTTGCATTTGTATCAAATCAATTTCTGAAACACATATGGAGGGATTCACTTAATTCTATATTCAACACTTAAGTGTTAGCCTATGGCTTAACAATTTGTGTGACATATACAAGTGCCGACTGTCTGAGATAAAGTAATTTTTATTCTTCATTCATTAATTTCAAACAACTTGAATTCCTCAGCAGAAGGAGGACAATAAAAATAATTTTTTTACATATGTCATTAGCAAAAGGCAGTCCAGAAATAATGTTGATGTGTCACTTGATGACCATGGCCACCTCACAAACTAAATAGACAAGGTAGAGAAGTGTAATGCCTCCTTCATTTTGTTCTTCAACACTTCTGAAGGACTAAAGGGGTGTCAGTGCCCTGAGCTGGGGGACCAGAATGAGCTGCTCCTTAAGCTGGATCTCCAGAAGTTAAGGGTCCTGATAGGATTCGTAAAAGAGTATACCCAAAGAGCTGGCTGATGTAATTTTGAAGCCTTTCTATGATTTCTGAGCAGTCTTGGGAATCTGAAGAGGTTCCAGTTTACTGGAGGCTGGCTAACGTTGTCCCAGTTTTCAGCAAGAAGGATGACACTGGAAACTACAGGCCTGCCAGTCTCACTTCAGTGGCTGGTAAAATTATGGAGACGATTATTCTGGGAGCTATTGAAAAACACCTGTGCACTGAACAGGCTCCCCAGGGCAGTGGTCACAGCACCAGCCTGACAGAGCTCAAGAAGTGTATGGACAATGCTCTCAGGCACTTGGTGTGACTCTTGGGGATGGTGCTGTGCAGGGACAATAGTTTGACTTTGATGATCCTTGCATTTCTCTTCTAATTCAGGATATTTTATGATTCTTTGAGTTATAGCTTAACGTTCCTTTTACCTTTTAATGTGTACATGGAGAAGTGTTTGTCAATGCAAAAAAAAGGTATCATTAAAAATTATAACTCTTTTTGCGCCCAGCCTTATCGTGGCAGTAGTGAGCTAGTTGCTGGCTAGAGAAAAAGAAAACTGAGAAACCTTACTTTATAAATTCACACTTTAGAATCTATAACTTCAATATGAACTATTATAGAAGCTGTCATTATTGTAGCTTATTTCTAGCTACAGTGCTGTGACTTCTCTTTTAAAAAGTATTAGTGTAAATTTTAAAATTGGACATTTCCTATCCCTTTTTCTGGTTGAGTTCATACAGTGTCTATTAATTTGTAGTGCCTTTTTTCTACTGATTCTGGTACACCTTAAGTGGATATAAGATACTTTTTTTTTTTTATTCACTATCGCTCCTTTATACTATTTGAGGTCATGCTGACTTCCCAAAGACTCAGAAAGCAGAACTTGAAGAACTTATTATAGGTAATGTCTATATGAGAAAAAAAAAAAACCATGTCATTTTGGCAGAAGCACTGTGTATTTCTGAAGCACTGTGTATTTCTGTTATTGTGTCACAGCAAGAGAACTGTCTCTTCTCAGGGATAGCTGGGGAAGGGAACTGTATTCTGCCTTATAGCTTACTTTTCTGTTATCTGTTAAAAATGCACAGGTTCATAAATATGTAAGATTAGATGTGTTTGCAGGAATGAACCTTTGAAAAATATAGCTATAGTGATTTCTTTAGGACTTATTCAGTGAGTTAGAAATTATTTTAAAGAATTATTCTAACTGAGCTCCATTTTTTGTCCATGTGACGACATGTGAAGTGTGCGACATGTCTTAATATGTGGTTATTAGACTCAATCAGAATCTACTCTTTCTTATATTAACTCTTAATTTCAGTGAAATAGTCAAATATAACCTCTATTTTTTCCTAAAATTAATGTTAAATTACTAAATCTCATGTTTTTGTAAAAAGGAAAAATAAATAAAGCAATAACCTAGTATTCCAGACTTTGAGTGTGCCATGGAGATTTCATATCATCAGTATTTTTCCTTACCTTCCTCCTGTGTGTTTCATCAACTTAAATACAGTTTCATGACTTTATCAGGCTCCAAGTGATAGATTTCATACCCCAGAAAAATTCTTCTCAGAAACAGCATGAAGTTTAGCTGAGAGGAGAAGTTCAGAGCCTATTACCTTTTTGACAAAGCCTTTCTTGATCTGCTTAAACTCACTCTTCTAAGTCTCTGTCCTGAGGTTAAGGTCTGCAACTAAAAAACCATTTCACTGAAATGATTTAACTCTCACTTCTGCCTGCCTGTAAATCCTTTTATGGCACTAGCATTGATCAGCATGTCAATAAGTATTTTTCCCAACCACTGTTTGCATTCCAGTTGCTTGTAATGGTATGTAAAAAGACATTACAGAACAGAATGGGATTCTTTCATATCTAGTTATATGAAATTTCTCATCATCTTGAATCCCAAATATATGATGAGTGAAAACTTACATAGAAATCATTCAGCTGGACAGTAGAGTGTGTCAGTTTTAGTAGCATTTTTAGTCAGCACAGATTAACAGCTGTGAGTGGGATGGGTGGGGTGTGGTGTGGCATAAATACAAGATATTAGCACAGAAACAAATAAATTCAAAAATTTTCCAGATCTGAACACATCTAAACCTCTTTTTTGTCTTTTCCTATAAAAGTGTGGATAAATTTTACAGTGATAACTTAAATCTGACCACTGGAATTGATTCTTGAAATCTGAGTGGAGCTCAACAGAGATCTTGCTCTGACCTGGCTTCTCTTTCTAAGCTAATAGAGAAAAAATCAATACATTCATTCTTTGTCCAGCTGTTACAGGATTTAAAATATATTTCTTTCAGCACAGTTATGTCTTTCCAGGTGATAGTTTTTCAGTGATGACATTTTAGAGATATCAGTGTCTCTCAAAAGGCAGACTGGAGTTGTAGATCTGAAACTCACTATCACAAAAATACTTTGGCAACTGTCTCTGGTCTTGACCAACATCTAAGAAGACATTTAAACTAATGTCTTTTATATCTTGTAACTATTTAATACAATCCATTTATAGATTTAAGTATACAAAGTATGCTAATATGATAATCAGTCTTCTTCCACACCTTGATAATACATAGTATTCACATTATATTAGAAATCTGGTGTAGTCCAGTCAATTACCAGGACTATTAACAGCAGTTTTTATCTGTGATCAGATTGGGAGCTAGACTTACTTACTAAAGGCTAACTGACATTTTCAGTGGAGTGATAATGTCACTTCTGAAAGATAAGAAGTGGCAGTGAATAATCTTTCAAGAAAGCTGCCAGAGCTTGTATTCAGGCTTAGCTGTAAAAAGGAATTTTTTAATATGTGTGTACCATACCACATGAATTTTCAAATCCAGACCATATTCAGCAAAACTGTACATAAGGCTTTTTTTTTTTTTCCTATTCTATAATACAGATGAAGCAGCAGTTTTAAGGAGCTCATAAAATCCAGGTAGCTATGAACTTAATTCTACACATTTGGTGCATCCAGTTTAGAACAAAATATTGCTTAGTTTCTACTCAAGTTTGTCTTATGCAAAGAGTAATTTCGGACTATAAACAGCAAAAAATTACACCTTCCATTCTTAAATGTAGAAAATTAAAATCTTGGAAAACAGGTTGCAAACCATTTTCTCAGGGCACAGTGACCCAGCAATCATTGGCACTTTGTTTTCTTCTCTCAATCACCATGGACCACTTTGTGCAAAGGCAATGTAGCACAATCCTCTCAAACAGATATTTGCCAGTGCCTGATCTTAAACATAGGTTTTTAAATGTGTTTCTGGACGCTGCAGAATCTGCCTAAACATCAACATCTCCCAGGGAGTTTGTAAACCATGTGAAAATCAACCATATTTTTAATGTTTCTTTAAAGAAAAACAATATTTGTAGGAATGGCTTTCTTAACTTTTAAACTCTCCGTTTGAGCAATTTATCATAGCAAATTATATTAAAGTGGATCAGTTGCCTGATACATAACACTGTCATTCTTTTTTACAGATTTTTTTTTCTCTTGTAGCAGTAAACCTTTTTACCAAACTGTATTTTAACATAACTATGTTGGCTTTACCACCAAAGAAATGTGAGTGGATAGTGTTGAAAAAAAATGATTGAGCATTATAAATCTTTTGAATTGTGCCGACACCCTCAACATTTCCTTTAAGTTTGTGTTTTTTTCATTCAGAATGAAATTTCCTTGTCAGCAGCAAACAGCCAACACCTGGCTTAACACCAAATTGCTTAGTCTGGTTGTGAATTAAATCATGCTAACAAGTTCCTTCCTATGCACCACAATAAAGATAGCACACAGTATTTTCAGATTCAGCACATTCTCTTTGATGTTTCTTCATGACCTTCTGCCTCCACTAGGTTTCAGTGCTTTTGGAAAAATCATCACCACTGCAGTTATGTATGTTGTGGTCTGCCATTTGTCTGCATCCACAAAAATAATTTTCCTATCTATTTACATTACATCCTACAATATTCATTAGGTTTTGTGTAGTCCTGCAGAAAAAACATCTTGAATATCTCATGTAACTAGAATTGGAAATGCTCCCTCTGCAACTGTATTTATGCCATTGAGAGAACTGTGGCTATAGGACTTCTGCTTAGTCATAGGTGTAGCTTTGAAGTCCCCTGTAGGAACATTTATTTATAGATGTGCTACAATATGAACATGAAAAAGCCCAGGTTCAAGGAAACACAAAAATTTTACAAGATGTTTGTTAGAAGCTATGTGATTTCTTTCTTTTGCATTATCCTTACTTCATGTGTTACTTCACAAGTATTTGCATTCATGAAATTCCATAGGTTCTTTATCTAATTAAATTATTTTGGTGTGCCTACTGGAACAGATAGACAATGACTTATGATTCTATACATTTTAAGTACAAAATGCTCTCCATGAAAATGGAGCAAAACTTACCCAATTGACTAAAGAGATGCTGATAAATCATCATGCACAGTGAAATGGGTTATTCAGCCCTCTGTGGGAGGTAATCTTAGAATACTGCTCCGTGTTAAAGCAAACTCTTTTCAAATACAGGGACTTGCATAGCCATTAGCGACACCAAAACCCCATTAAAGTTCTCTGTATTAGGTGATTTCTTTTCACTAATGAAGATCATCCAATCAATTGGGACATTTCTAAAAGGTTTGAAGAAAAAGAAATTAAGATTTCAAGGCAGATATAGCACATGTACTAAGTAAGCAATTTCTAATGTCTGGATTACAGAGATGCCAGCTTCACAATAGTTTTAAAAACAAGTCTTTTGGATCCTTCAGAAACTTATCTCTGAATGTCTTTTCTGTGAAAGCTGAAGAATGCTTTTCATGACAAGTTCTAACTTCTTGTAAGGCACAGATGATTTGCAAAATATTAATATAGAATAGATTAAATAAATTACCTGTCTACAGGATAGGAAAAATACAAAGCTTTAAAAAATTCTCACAAATGTTCCATAACAGTCAGAAAAACATGGAAAAAAAGAAAAGCATTTTGATGATTTTTAATTTCCTTAAAGCAGATGATTAGTGGATGCTTTTTAAATGAAAAATACATGAAAAAATACTGTTACAAACACCTATAACACTGATAAATAGTAAAATCTACATGAAAAAGAGTCATATCACAGATATCAGTGTCACAATAAGAACACAAACATAGATGCAAATTTTAGCCTTTTAAATTCTTGGTCAGATAGTCTAGTCTGGGATACATTTCAGCTCCACTCTGAGACAGATACAATCAGGAATCTTCACTCAAGCACATTTTTAGGTAGGGTGTTTTGGTTTTTTTTTTTTTAGGTTGTAGGTATAGAATTTTGATTTGTTCCTATCTACACAGCTTTTCATAGGTTAGGGCTACAGATCTGAGTTCAAACACATATGTTTTGAGTCACAGAAACCAATACCACTGACTCCAGAAGTCTCCAGTTCAAATTCAGAGTGTCTGCTAAGGTAAAGGTCCATACAGGTAAAATTGTGCAATGAGCACACATAGAAGCTTACACACATGCCCTGGTTTTGCAAATTTATGTACATTTTTGTAAATCTATTCTCTCAGTGAAGTTAAAGGTGAAACTGGAGGGAAACAACCTCATCTGCTTCCTTCATCATCTGGAAAAATGTTCCAAAGGTTTTTCACCAAAGTACAGAATTTGCTGCCACTTTGCGACATATTTTTTAGCTAACAAAAAAATTTAAGGAGATAGCACTAATAGAGACTGAACAAGAATACTTACTGAATTGCTACCCATGCACACCTACAACTTCCTTGCACTACTGAAACGAAAGATTTCATCCAGCTTTACTATACTACACCTTAATGCCCTCTCACCTTCCAAAAGCACTATTAAAAGTGCCTGCCAGCAGATCCATCTCTTTCAGACTGGAGCATGCTCATCCTGAGCAATCCAGCTGATTGATTATGTTGATCTGCCACTGACTGAGAGCAGTTACTACCTCTCAAGTCATTATGTTTTATTTACACTGTGGTTTGAATTTTAGTTTTGCATGCCTTATTAGCTATAAATTGATTCTTCAAGTTAAAAAATTAAAAAAAAAAAAAGGAGGGGGTGGAACATGGGTTAAAAAAACACCTTCTGTTTTTCTTTATAGATTTTGTGAAAGGAAACACATACATAGTGCAATTGTAGTTGCAGTATTCTTGTTTAGGTATTCATCAAATTCAAGGAACATCAGTCTTCTAGCTACCTAAAAGACGACATAGGAAAATGGAAAATATAAACTGCAAATTAATCAGCGAGGGGTCTGGGAGCCTGTAACTCACTCCAGCTGACATATTCTGGTCAGGGAATGCACAGAAGCTCCACTGTCATCCTGCACATCCCCTGCAGCTCTGCCTACAGTGTGCACTGACAAACACAGTGTGTTACACAGATTATGGATACACCTCCTGGGGGCTATTGCCATGAGAACATTCATAACACAATTCTAAAACTACATCCACACATTCATTAGGCAGAAAAAAATGTATATTTGTCAGAAATCAGAATTAGAACTAAAGGTCTTCAGTTCCTAAAGGGACACTACAAGAAAGATGGAGAGGGATTCTTTCCAAGGGCATGTAATAGGACAAGAGGGAATGTCTTTAGTCTGAAAGTGGTTAGATTTAGGCTAGATATTAGGAAAAAAATTCTTTACTTTGAGGGTGAGGAGGAACAGGTTGCCCAGAGAAGTTGTAGATGCCTCATAATAAAGGCAAAATTTGTCGAATCATTTCTGTTCCCAGCATATACTTTAAAATCAACAGAAAAACCTACCCAGAAAATCTAGAGAGGAACTTTTCAGGGAATACAAAATCTGGTTGATTACATTCAAATTTTTTTCTCTCTCTATTTTTTTTTTCAAATTATAATTTGGTTTAAAATACAAAAAATTTATAGAGGGTTTGTTTTTGTTTTTTTCCCCTTGGTAGCTGTAAAAAATTGTCAAAGGGCATTTTTTCTGCCATGTAGCATTGGACCAAAAATTCTGTTTACTAGTATTTGTCCAAATGGAGTTAATCCTTTGAAACTGAGTGAAGATTTGCAATAGCATTTAACTTTTCAGCAATTTTTCAAGTACCATCTAATAATCAAATACCACCTAATAATCAAAACTTTGGAGCTCTGTATTAAAGTTCTGAGGAAATGATCTCAAGAGAACAATATAGCATTATGCAGTTATTTTTCAATTTTTTTCCTTGGTTTCCACACAATGTTACACTTTACAAGCCTCAGCCAAATAGGTCTCCAAGAAAAGAAGCTGTAGTAAATGGAAATCACTGTAAGTCCAATGGATTTCACACTGACACAAGACATAAAGGAAAAAAAAATGCATATGCACAATTCTGCCTTATTTGGGGACATAATCCAGCTGTCTCTGAAAACTGTGGCAATTTTTCCATAATCTTCTGAGACTTTGGAAGAAAATTCATTATGCCTTTGGTATTTATGATATTCATAGCATGCTGGTACCCAGGACTCGAATTTTCATAAATGCATTAAATCTATTTTCCCTCATTCGTTTTTGAAACCAGGGGAAGTACCCACAAAATCAGATGCAGTTTCTTATAAGGATGTCAAACTATTAGCATTTTACAAGTTAAAAGCACTAAGTAGTGTGGGTTGGTGGTAGTGGGTTTGTTTCCTATAATTATTCTGTAAATAAAATGTGATGGTCTTTTAATTAGACAGACAAGATAAATATACTATTCAAAATCCAGGAACAAGAAAATGAAGTATAAAATTATGATCTTCCTAAACTAGTTATTAACTACAACCAATGTGAGTTTGACATGAACAAATTATCTTAAACAATATTTAATTCAATTAACTTTTGTCCTCTGGTGTATTTCCTATTACACTGTAGAAATATCATTCTGCTAGACAAGCTATTTACTTTTCAAGATTTGGGTAACTCAAACAATGAATTCTCAAAAGAAAATTATATACTCCTTTTGTGGGTATTAACTTTCTAGCATTTGTTTGATCTCTCCAATCAGCACTACTTCTACCAAAGAAGCAAAATGATGGTTAAGAGTGGAGCACACACAGACATGAGCAAGGGCATAAAATAAAGATAGAAAGCACTTTGGCATTTAAATTTTCCACTGTGATTTGATAGTTGGCTCAGAAAATCTAGGCCAGTATTTCTTCATTGTATACACTTTTATTTCCATGTTAACTAATTGTCCTGAGCAACTTTGCTTTTGGTAAATGCGAATTTCATAGTGCTGGCTTCATAACTTACTTCTAGCAGTATACACAAATTTAAACTCCCTGCTCTCTCCTGAATAGCTCCTGATTTTTCCCTGAAAATGCATTACCAGTCTAGCTCATTCTTCTTAACCCATAAATAAGAGTGCAGTCCTGGGAGTTCAGCATGCATTACTGAATTTTACCCTAAGAAAAATGCTCAAAAAATATTATCTATATAATTTTCATATTCTTTGCATTTTTTCAGTGTGAAAGATCAATAGAGGCTGCCTCTGCCTTCATCTTTGAATATGCTTTTAGCCTGACATGTTATTTTTCATGCTTATAAATTAATTTTGGAATTTAAATGTTTTGTTAGGTTCAGACCCTTAACTAGAATTCAAAAAGAAATTTATAATGTGACCATAGTGTAATTTGAATCCTCAAACTCCTCGCTAAAGCTTCAGGCATCTAATTCTGTATTAAAAGCTGACCCATCCAGTCTTTTTTTCCTCTGCAAACCCACAGTCTTCATATATATCTCTTTTGTAAGAGTTGTTGTTCACCACACATTGAGTGTACTTCTAAGTTTCCCTGAGAAGCTCAGTCTGGATTCTGCTGAATCCATCCTGCTGTACACAGTGTTTAAAATGCTTTACCACTTCAAAGGACTGCTGTTCCAGTCTCCCATTTCCTAGGAGTTTGCCACAGCTACCGGGCACTCAAGCTTAGCTGATGGATGGCACTTCACAGACGGGACACCTGACACCAGCTTATCCAGGGGATCTCCCAGGACATCATGTTCATCATATAAAAGCAGATGAAGAAGGAAGGGGGAGTAAAGGAATTTGTCTTCCAAAGCATCCATTTTGTGTGATGGATCCCTGCTTTCCTGGGGCTGCCTAAACACCTGACTACCCATGGGAAGTGGTGAACGAATTCCTTATTTTGCTTTGCTTGTGTGTATGGATTTTGCTTTATCTATTAATTGTCTAAATCTCAAATAATGACTTTTCTCTTTCATTCTTCTGATTCCCCATCCCACCACAGGCAGTGAGTGAGTGTCTGTGTCAGGCTCAGTTGCCAGCTGGGATTAAACCAGGACATTCCTTTTGTGTACAAGTGGTTATTTATTAAGCTGAAGGTAGCTGTAATGAAGTACAAGACTGCAACTTTCACTGAGAATGTGGAATATGCACCTGTGTTGAAGACTGCATCTAAATTTCTGCCCCCTCTCCCAAGACTTGTTGATGGAGTCTGTGAAGTGTTTAGGAATGGAGAATTCAGAAGGTCCTTCTTGTTAAAGAGGTAGGAGAGTGGCAAGAGAGGCCTTAGATGCCCCAGAAAGGAGGGGGCCCTCTGTGAAGACAGTTTATTGGATGTTTCAGAATGCACACCCACACTGTTCCAGTTTAAGATAAACGTTTTTAAAACTAAAATGTCAATTATTTATGTTTGATATTAAATGATATCAGAAAGGAAGTTAAGGTGTTTGGCAGGAAAAATTATCCTTCACCATGCCAGAAATTGCAGTGATGTCTTAAAGGTGCCAGAAAGGAGAATCAGAAAGGGACGACACAAGATGCCTCTGTTTTGCAGCAAGAGCTGAGATCTTGCTGAATATTTTTTTCTGCTTCAGAGAGCTGTCACACAACAAATGTTCTTTTAGGTGCCCAGCAGAACAGTAAACATTGGCACATGGATATTAGTAAAGCTGAAGAAAGAGCCGTTCTCTGTCCCCGAGGTAAAGTGACACAGCAGAGCCACCTCCTCACAGCGTAGCACTTGGCTACATATCTTTTTTCAGGCCTTATGTAGTATGTTTCTGGCAAGGAGACCTGGTTGCCATTTTTATATATTTTTATCAGTTCAAAATCTCAGAAAAGAAATATACAGCTGACTCTGAGATTACACGACACGTACACTGAAGGTCTGCAGTGTATCATAAAAAATATATGAGGGAGTTTGAGGATTCAAAGTCTGCTGGGATAGTGCTAGGGAGTTAAACAGAGCAGAGAGACCCAAATATGGAGCAGTGCTGTCCATAACGCCTTTTGGGAGTGTTTCTTGGCATCTTCTCTCGTCAGTTTTTGTTCAGACAAAATTTGAGTGAGCACTTTGGCACAGCCACAACCGTACCAGCAATGACACTAAGAATTCAATAGCCAAAACAATCACAGGTTGGTGCAGAGGACTATCTCTTGGGAATATCTCTTTTGTGGTGGTGTTCATTCTTTTTGCTCATGTTTTGTTTTGGATTTTCTTAACGCAGACATAGTCAGCAGAGGTTTAGTTGAAATCACAACAAAAAACTGATGAGAGCTGTCCTGTTTCAACCAGGAAGGAAAATAGAGTTCTTATGCCAAAGTGAATACAATTCTTACTGATCTAGTAAAGTTTTCAAGCTAAGCCAGAGACCCACTACTATTCACCAGACATAGCCAGAAGGACAGATTGGACACATAGAGGCAGCTACTGCAAGCATCAGTGTGTTGGCCTTCTCTCACAATGTATAAGTCCTTAGTTGTTTCTATAAAAAGAGGTCCCACAAGTCTAAGATATTCTCTTCCCTTTCTTCTCCTGCTAGTACCCTCAACCTTGCATTCTTTTTTTGTACGCTCTGTGAGTGATAAGTTTGGTCCGGATCACAGACTCAATCCTACCCTCTACAGTTGTGGTAAATTTAGCCATAGAAATCCTTGCAGCAGTGAAAAAAAATAAGGTGCAGAAGTTTCTCAGGGAGACTTTAAGTTCCATCTGGATTTAGGGTAACTATGGGGATTAACTGTATATGCTCTCCCCTATAAACCAAATAAACAGAGCCAAATATATCTTTTTTCCAGGTTCTAATGTGCAATGTTTGAAAAGACAATAGATCACCTGAGTTTCCAAAACTTTAGGACTGGCACAAGGAATTCTAAATAAGTTCTTCAAATGCAGTTCTAACATATATTGATTGATGATGTGCTAAATGACAACTGTAGTAGAAAGTACCTTTGATTTTAGTTTTCCTGTTGAGTATTCTGGAAAGTGGAAGATTTGTTGATGCACAGTACCGTTACTAGATTTCTACCCCCTTACAAGTTCATCTTTGTATTTTAAATCTTAATATACAGTTTCTGGGGATTCTAAAAGCCTTTTTTATCACTAATCAGGTCTTTATCTATCACCAAATGCTTTTCTTCTGCAGTAACTGTCCTTGAAATTTAAAAAATTAGGTCTGTGCATCAGCCTAGCTTAAAGTAGTATGCAACATTTTTTCCTTTTCATTTAATATTCACAGAAGACTTCTCATTATTAACTTCTTGCCTTAAACTCCTTAGAATGTCTTCCTCTAACATCTCGCTGCTTTATCTCAGCTGTTTTTTAACATAAGGAAGTAGCACATATTGCAATAACAGTTTGGCCCTATTAACTAGGACAGCTTCCTATTCAGTTGGGCAACAACACACTTCTTTTGAATTATTCTTTACATTTCTCTTATGCTCTCTATTAATTTATAACAGTTGTTTTCTTATATGTATATTTAAACACAGTTCCTCTAGACTGGGTGTTCTTTGTATTTTTTTCCTCCTCTGACAAGGAACTATCCATTTCATTTTCATTTTCACTTACTTCATTAAGCACAACTACTGTTGGCATTTAAAGCACTAGCTTACAGCAACAATTAATTACAATCAATCAAGCTGCTTTGCCAAAGGACAGGAATTGCTCAGTTTAACCAGAGAAATAGACAATGAGGGCAACTGGTACTGCATAAGCAGGTCGTCTGTTCTATTGCTTGAGATCACTTGTATTAAGTCAGACTTTTATCATTTTGGCACAAGCTGTTTTAGGGTCTGGAGAGAAAGGCATATGAGGAGCAGCCAGGCATCTGGTGTTGTTTAGCCTGGAGAAAAGGAGGGTCTGGGGAACCTTTATCACTCTCTACAATTGCCTGAACACAGATTGCAGCAAGGTGGGAGTTGACCCCTTCTCTCAAGCAACAAAGGACAGGACAAATGAGGAAACAGCCTCAAGCTGCATCAGGGAAGGTTCAGGTTTCTCACTGGAAGTGTGGTTAGGCATTGGAAGAGGCTGCCCATGGAGTTGGTGGAGTCACCATCCCCAGAAAATTTCGAAGAAATTACCTTACTTGGTATTTAGCTCTATTGTTTAGTTGATATGAGGATGTTTGAACAAAGTTTTGACTGAATGGTCCTGGAAGTCTTCTCCAAACATAAAGATTCTATAATTCTATTTGGTCTTCCATCTTTTCTGCAATTTTTGCCTCAAAGGAGATGAAACTGTAACACTTCCCAGCACTCTTACTACCTTTACCAATAGCTGAGTGCTTAAAAGTATGTCAGGTGTCCCAAAAGTCAAAAAGGTCACTTCCATTTAATAAGTACTGACATGAGCTGTGTTTTTCTCACAGAAGCTATATATACCCTCTTTCAAAACATCCTTACACCTCACATTCTTCATTCTTTACCATTCTAGACTATTCATTAAAATATTGAATCCTGATCTGGTCCCATTTCTTCTATCTATCTTTCCTATCTAATGACAGAAGTGACTACTTAACACAGCATGAATAAACTCTTCCCTCTCCCCCCCAAAAAAGCAGTGAATTTGTGAATTTCAAAACTGCCCTGCTACTTAGTAAGAATGTGAAAACTTTCCCTTTATCTAGGACTATTCTTTTGTTGTTTCTTGCTGCTCCCAATCTGCCACTGTTTTGCTCCATTGATCTCCAAGGTTTAGATTTAAAACAATTCCTCTCCTGATCGAAAGGACACCTAAATGCAATGTAATGAAGCACAATACAGAGAGCTAAACCAGGATCTGGAAGGCAGTGATTTGACCTATGTTTGATTCAGGACCATTCATGTTCCTTATTTCCACACATTTCATCGAAAAGTTAAAATCCAACTTCATGGAATGGTGGTCCTGCTTGACCAGGAGTGTTGAAAGAAATTTATTCCTGAGGTCCCTTTCAACTTCAACTATTCTGTGATTCTGTGATGTACATGGTTTTTGATTATGGGTTTATGTGGCTTGACTATATTAAAATAAACAAAATTGTCTTAAGGAGAAGAAAATCAGTGAAAAACAATGCTCTAGATGAAACTAGATGACAAGAAACAAGGTCAAGACTTTCAAAGCAACAGTATTTCCAAATAACTGAGAAATAACTGGTGAGACAGAATTTTTAGCTTTTGAGTGTGGTTTCTTGTCAGCACACAAATTGCCTATTACAAGTAGCCTCCGTATGGGAGGTGACTGGATCACTTACAGTGACTGGATTCTTCCAAAATCTATTTTTAAGCTTTATGGGACTTTGAACTCTTATCCATCCAGTCCAGTTAATACCAGTGGGATGCCCCAGAAAGCTTCCAAAATATGTTGCTCAACTGTGGTACATTCTAAGAAAACTGCAGCAAAAGACATTTTAACTAATGCTAGAGTGTAAAAGGACAAGAGTTCAAAACTGTTATTAATATAATATGGCTTGTGTGGCTTTTTAAAAGCATTTATAAAAGAGATTGTTCCTCCAGCTGGTTCCTCTTCTATCTTTCCAATAATATTTTGCCTAAACTGGAAATTAGAAATAATTTAAATTCATTGTTAGCAAAACATAACCCAGGAAATGTGTAAATGCTGCTAATTTCTGTGTTATTCCTACAATGTCTGTAAAATAAAACAATAAAAGCTGCAGAATTTTGATTGCTTTTTTAATGTGTCTCTTCTTTTTGATTCCAATAAAATTGTTTCAGGTTAAAAAAATAGAATTGTGATTTTGTTTCTTTAAGTCGATTTTAATGATGCTTTTTCTACTATAAGTAGAGATAGACTGGTTTTCTTTCCTTTCTTAACTAGATTGCTTCATTTCAGTGTTTATTCAGAGTACAAGAAAGATGTATTATGTTCAAGAAAAATACATTCAGTCTTTTCAGATAAGTGGCTTATATGTGGAAAAAAAAAGAGCAGGATTAAAGGAAAAAAAAAGAAAAGAAAAGAAAAAGGAAAGGGAATGCATACTAAGTGGCCTTCCATCACATAAGGGATAGAAGAAATCTCCAAAACCTGCATGTCAGAGGAGTAATAAAGCAAACCAGAGAAGAGGGAACAACAGCAGAGTGCATAAATGTCATGAGTAGATACAAATACAGAGAAATTAATGAAATATTCTTTTAGAAGAGACTGAATTATAAGTGCTATTCATATTTATATTTATCTCTGAAGAGAGCTTACTGGAAAGACAAAGTAACAGTGGGAAATAGGGACGGTAATATAAGAACTCAAGCTGTTATAGCAGCTATTCAGGTGGTCAAGAGAAAAGCTTGTATAGGAAAAAATATGAGGTTGGCCTACTCTATTGGTGGCAAAAAATATGAAAACAGTTGAAAATACTCTAAACTTTTATCAGGGCTATTACGTACCACTACCACAAAGTTACAGGGAAGACTGCTGAATTATGAAATGTTTCAAAGTATTTAGACTCTTTTTTGAACAAACATCTATGCTGACTATATGCTGACTATTACAAAGATATAAAATGAGATTGTAATCTATAGACACATACAAAATTTGTGCTCCTACTGTCAGGTGAATCGCATTTCTAGGCATCCCCTTTAAAAAAATAGTTGCTGGGTTTTGGGTAACAGGGATGTGATATCTTGGAGTAGATACAGGGTATTGGTCCCTAGATTACATAAATTTCCTGATTAATTTGATCTCAGGTCTCAAGCATACAAAGTAAAGAAGAGGGAGAGTGACTGGTTACTTATCCTCTCCCCATATACCCGACACCATGGGAAGAAGACAGATGGGTATGTCCATGCTTATGTCTTCACTTACTAATGCCTGCTGGTCTATCCTTTATCATCCTGTCAATGCTGGTAAAGAAAGTCATACAAGTTTTCAATTGGAAATGTCTCCAGCATCATCAGATTTGTAAGGGGCATTTCATGCATGTGAGAACATACTGACTATCTACATTGATAAGCAGTAAAAGAGCAAGGGATGGTCCTAAGCAAAGTGCCTGATTTGTACCCGTATAATATTCTGATTTGTACCCCTATTGCTTAGATTTAGATCCCTGTAGGCAAGTGTTGTTTCAGAGAGAGCCAGCCCAGCCCAAATGCAGGGAGTAAGCTGACATTTAAGCAGTGAAGGCAGTTGTGGCTCCAGTTCCTGACCATTCCTTATCTAGTAACACAAACATACTCTGTTGAGGGCAAACCCTAAGCCTTATAATATTTCATGTGACTGAAGGACACTTGTAAACAAACTCTTTAATGGTTCAACTGTGCTGTATCACACTGCCATTCTCTCCTCTTAAAATCAGAGTTCCACAACAGCTGTTTTTCCTAGGAATAAACCCTGTGCTTTTCCTTTCAATGTACAACTGTTTAAAAGTACATTATTTTTAAAGCTGTATCATATCAATGCATTTTTAACTAGCAGAAAAGGAGACCAGAGGATTTATATTTGAATATACTGAAATAATATTTTGATTCAAACTAGGGGAAGCTGAAAAACTGGATCCCTACAATACACCCATCAGAACTGGGTAGTAAGTTATGCTATGGTATAGAATTAGTAGCTTTGAAAAATTCAAGTGTCAATATGTAGCTAAATATAAAATTCTGTCCTATCTGATAGAAGACAAGTGTAGAAACAGGATTTCTTTTATGAGCTTCATCTGGATTTTAAAATTGAAACAAAATTTCTGGCATTGGACAGCGCTAAAGTAATCTTCAAGCACAGCATCCTTATCTGAAGAAAGAAAGTGTGCTACACTATACAGTGTCAGGCTTAATAAGTTGACCTGATTAATATTTAAAGAGACAGTTTTGTTTATGTATTTATTTATTCATGGAAAAGGTTTTTTGAATTTTATCTGTAATTCATCAATATCACTGATACAGCTATAATTCAAGCTCAAATATTTTACCCAACAAAACATCTTCTCTGAATGAATATGTATTTCTCCATGCACTGAAAAGGACAGTAGCCTCCACTCTTTTCAGTTGCAGTTCTCTATATCACATGATTAATGTTCTAAAGTATTGACCAAGACTCAGAATCTTGCTTTATAAATTTAACTTGAATGTTTTAACATAATGCTGTTTATATTCCAAGCACTCAATAACAAAAAAGATTAATTATTACCCATTTTTACACAATAAAAGCATAGAGATTTCTTTTTCATGAAATATAACTGAATCTGTAGCCACCCATTCATTTCATTGTAAGAAAAGTTTCAATTTTGTTTACAACAGTCATCCCATGATCTTCAGATAGATTATTCTTTACTATAAAAGTCTCCATAAGATTAAGTATTTTGGGGATTGAGGACTGAGCCTGTGGTTTTTTGACAATTACTTTTCTTCTCTTTTTGATTTACTCTTTGTTTAGTTCTGGCTGCTAATCCAATGTTTGAACAGGGATCTTTTCTGATATGTTTAATATTTCCTCACAACAAATACACATCTATATAAAAGCAAGGTTCTAACTTGACAAGAAAGTTGAATTTCACCATGACTTAAAAATATAATGGATTTTACTACCTGTCCATATAAAATATGAAAGAAAAGCAATTCAATTACATCTCCATCCCAGTGGAAAGTTGGGGGAGAGGAAAACAATGTCATACACATTATTAAACAGATTTCATCACTGCAGATTTAATGAAAGATGCACCACATTGAACCCTAGCATTTCATTACTTACAAAAAGCTCCGTATGCTTACATGAGGAAGATCAGTGAGACTAAGACAGCCAATAATGCTGCAGCTTTAAGAAGTCTAGAGGAACAAAATTACTTTTGTTCACTACAGACATATATACACAACAATGGCTTTTATCAATATTGTATTAATCTGTGCTTAAAAAGGATTCATTTCCCAAAGTGATAAGAACAGTGATTGTTTTCTATCAAGAGTGAAAACATAATAAAATGAGAGAGAACACATATTGCTAAAAAAATAACACTTCTTGGCTGCAAAGCAGCTTTCTTGAACAGTAAACTCAGTTAAGAATGTCTGTGGGATGGGGACTGAATTTGTTGTATCTGTCTTGATGCATCTCTTTCCTCTTTTTATAAAAATGAGTGTGTAGAACACACAGGTAGAAACAATCTGTGTTGTTCTGTGCAAATATTTAGTACACCAAATACATCACAAAAATTCTTATTTTAATAAAATCAAGCTGAGAAACTTGAACTTCCTCTTGTGCTCTATGCTTTAGCTAGATTCTTTTGTAGCAAATGAGAAGCCCATAGCAAGTCTGCAGGCAGAAGTTTTCAGGAGGATAGAAAAATTTCTCAAAATTTTAGGTCATACCATAGAAACAATGTACAACCAAAATATTGATTCTTAATAGAAACAATATGCATTTTTCAGGAGCAGGTAAATAACAAATACTCAAAGAGACAGATAAGGCTATCATAAAAAACGCTCATGGAGAAATTTTTAATCTCTTTGCCTCTTTAACACCAGCTAGAAATTAAACTTCAAACAAGCCATTCTCCTTTCCCCCTGCCACCCCTTCTAGTGAGAGAGGGACAGAGGCAGAGACTATGGGTCAAAATACCCATTTACTGAAATGCAATGGAGTAATGCACAGAGCAACAATATTGACAACAAAAGGATACAAAAGAAAAGGTGCTTTACACAAAAAAGGTGTTCACCACCTTGACTCAGTTCCCAGAGTTAGAGGCAATGAAAAACAGTGATGGACAGACCCCTGGAAAGCTGGATCATCCACATTGCACGGCGCCGCCTGCTTCCGGACCACTCCGCATCTCTGGATGTGGAAATCAAGTATGCACGGTAGCTCCTGTAGTGGCCACTACGCTGTGTAATAGATATTATGGCATTTCATATCCAGAGAAATAGATCCTCTCAAAACATTTATTATTTAATTTGAGAATGATGCAGTATAAGAAAAATCCAGAGGATAGGAAGCTAGACTTTCTTTTGAATAAGCTGAAGAGATTGGCAAAGTGTTTTAGCACTTCTAAATCTTACCTTGTCATCAGTTGATCAATACTATCAGGATTATTTTTAATAAAACTTTTTAAGCACACAATTACTGAATGTCTAAGCCTATGGGGCTCATTGGATACAACTTGTGTCCAGACAAGCATGTAAGATTGCATTCTTCTTTAACAACCTTGTTTAATTTGTTAATTGTATGGAAAATTTGGGTCCTTAAATGTTGACACCTAAGGTGAAACAGGTAATCAATACACAGACATGATCTACATATACCAGTAAAGTCTTCCCATTTACCTGCTACTTCATACATTAGACAAGCAACTTTTCTGCTGCTCTGTATTTAGTAATTAAAAGGCACTTTAATTTTATATGATCTTATTCCTTGGCTAAAGTTTTATGTCTGTAAATTTTATCCCTTTTAGACCCTTGATTTATTTCTTACACTTGATAAAACAGCTCTCTTCACAAACTGAGGAAAACTGCAAAAAGTTGTCAGGACATTCCTTCCTTCGTTGGGAACTTGGTAAGCAACCATGTTCCATTGAACTGATTCTCTCAAAATTACAGGATGGTTTACAAAGAATAAATCAATTGCAAATTCTTAAATAATGCTTAAGTTTCTTCCTTGAACTAGCAAGAGAAACCAACATAGCAAATTCTCCCCAATGATCTACAGTTTCTACACCCAGTCCTTCCATTACATTCCTGTTTCTGTATTTTATTCATTGAACTCATAACTTTTTCCTCATTGTCACCTGTTTTCTTTTCTCATCTAGATTTAGATTGACTTTTAGGAAGAAATTCCTTACTGTGAGGCACTGGAAGAGATTTCCTGGAGAAGTTGCAGATGCCCCCTTCTTGGAAGTGTTCAAGGTGATGTTGGATGGAAATCTCATCAATCTGGTCTGGTGGAAGGTGTCCCAGCCCATAGCAGGGAAGCTGGAATTCATTCCAACCTAGGCCATTCTATGATTCTATAGAAATCCCTTTTTATAACACTTCTACCAAAGGTTTGGGAAGGGTGCAGCTGAATATGTTTTTTACTGGGTCTGGGTCTTGAACTTTTGCTTTGATATGAAGATATCTATTCTTTCACCTTTTTTTTTTCTCTATCATTTATATCGAAAAGATCTTTGAGGCATAAGCAGTTTCTCTGAAAAAAAGCAAAGCCCAGTGAGAATCACAACATCTGCCAGGGCTTATACATGCTGTTATACACCATTTAGTTAACACTAATTGTAACCAGTCAATGAGGCTCAGTCATTGATTGATGAAATTAATGGTCAGTTTCTGGCTGATACTAACCGAAGCAGTAGGATTCATATATATCTATCCAACTGCAAAACTAATGAATCACAGGTCACAGCTGCATTGCTACTACATGCTTAACAAAAATGTATTGTTAGCAGGGCAACCGGGGAATGTAAGGGATGGCTGCTTTTTACTACCCACCTCTTTTTGAAGAGCAGCCAGGGCACTTGAAGGGCAGTAAATTGGCCTGTTTCCGCCTTACAACAAATCTTTTTTTATCAATGGTACTAGAAGACAGCCTGCTGTTGTGGTTTAACCCCAGCTGGCAACTAAGCACCACAGAGCCTCTCGCTCACTCCCCCACCAGCGGGACTGGGGAGAGAATCAGAAGAGTAAAAGGGAAAAAGCTCATGGGCTGAGAAAAAGTATAATAGGGAAAGCAAAACTCACGCATGCAAGCAAAGCAAAACAGGAAATTCATTCATCATTTCTCATGGCAGACAGGTGTTCAGCCATCTCCAGGAGAGCTGGGCTCCATCCTGTGTGACAGTTACTTGAGAAGACGAATGCCATCACTCCGAATGTCCCCTCCTTCCTTCTTCCCAGGCTTTATATGTGAACATGATGCCATAAAGTTTGGGAGATCAATTTGGTCAGATGCAGTTACATGTCCCAGCTGTGATCCCCTCAACTCCTTGGTGGGATATAAGAGAAAGAGGAAAGGCCTTAACTCTGTGTAAGCACTGCTCAGCAGTAGCAAAAACATCCCTGTGTTATCAGCACTGTTTTCAGCAAAAATCCGAAAGACAACTCCATGCTAGTTACTGTGAAGGGAATTTACCCCAGATAACATTAGCATACCCACTGAGCTGATTTCCTGCATCTTGTTCTGCTGATCTCTGCCTGCAGAGGATTGGCCATAATTTCACTGAGGGCAGCTCTCTACTCCTGCAGAGATGGCCTGTGGCAGTGCACTTAACTAAAACACTTACTTTTGCAGTGCACTTAACTAAAACACTTACTTTTGCTTCAGTCTTTTTAATGTTCACCTGTCTTTCTTATGAAATGATAAGCATCAAGACATGCCTATAGAGATTCTGAGCACTGGTCTAGAAGGCTTCACTTGCATATTTTCAAAGGTAAGTGACTCTTCTCCAGTCACTTCCTTATGAAGAAGAAGCATGTGTACAAATCTTTCTTGCATAAGACAACTCCCACTTTTTGGAAAGGTGATGTGAGATCACAGCATGGCTTAGCCAAGTCTAATAAAGAGTTGCCAGCATTGTCTGTTTAATTTTTGTTAGGTATTCTTGGAATTTCTCTGTGGAAGTTAAATGTTTTCTGTAAAGAAGTTCATTAAATAAAAAGAAAACTTTTGATTACATTTTGAAGTTTTGTTTTCAAACTCCACTGAATACAATTAAGGGAGTAAATAATTCTGCCCAGCTATATGCCTCCTGAGGATGAACAATTGGTGAAACTGATTATTCAGTGAATTTCACTTTTTTTTTACCTGCAAAAAGAGTCCTGGTCTTTCCAGAGGCAGTCTTGATGGATTGAGCAAGAAGCAGGTACACTATAATTTTTCACTACATTGTAATAAAGTGAACTTTTTCTAAATGTCAACATTTAAATTTCATGGGGCATGAAATCTACTTTTGAAATGAAAATTAAAGCCCTTTCTCAAAAAAAAAGTCTAATCTTATAGTCAAAACCAGTTCATACTTCCTGGTATCATTGACTTTGGAGGACTGCCTGTAAGATGATAAAACTATCTGACATATTAAAACTGAATTCCCTTTATATAATTATGTTACAGCATTTAAAAATATATAAGGTTCTAAGACTAATATTAATGTGAATTTAGAAATATTTTCATTTACTAATAATAAATCTAAATGCCCTTTGTTTTAACATGCTAATGGTAACACAAATACTAGCATTTTACTTCTGAAGAAAAGTATATTTGGACTAAAAATGGTGCTTAATGTCAAAAAAAGATAACACCGCAGTAATCTCAAGAAAGCTCAACATTAAATATACTCACTTGCTATTGAAGTTATAATACATGCTGTACTTTATATTTGAAAAGGTGAACAAAGATTTTTATCACATTCTAAACAGTTATAATAGTATTCACACATTACAGCAATCCATAATTAATTTATTCATTGTTGTGACACCTAAAGCCCAGGGTTTTTACAGTGATTTAAGAAGAAACATATAAACAGAACTGAAGATTTTCAAATGTCCTCAACTTGGAGTTTATAAAACTCAAACTAGAGGGGGGAAAAAAAAAGAGAAAGCCATAAAACACTTACCAAAAAACCCCATAATATCTCCTTGGAGGCTATTAGGTCTTGATTAAAAAATAAACAAAAAAATGCCTTTTCTTTTAGTTTAGTTTCAAACATTAGACTTGGTGTTATTTCCATTTCAACAGTCTGTGTTATAAGTAGAACAGTAAGATAGAGAGATGTATAAAAATAAAGTTTACTTTTTATGTTGGTATAGCATTCTGCCCTGATACAGAACAAATACTGAAGACTTTGATCCTGTGTTATTTAATATCTTACCTTACCATAAAGCTCGGCCTCATAGTCAAGGATAAAACATCTTGAGAAAATAAGCATGAAATATCAATTGTGTTCCCAGCTTCTTTATAGTGGAAAAGTATGGAAAACTTTCCAATTTTTTTCATATGTATCAATAAAATGTGCTTTCAGATTTTTAATTGGAAAGGAAAAATAAGTCTGATAGTTTAGACACTGGGCTGAAATTTTGAAAACCCAGTTTTAATTTCTGTATTCAGAACTCCTCTCTTACTCACATACTTGTTAATTTTATCACCATCTAATCTACAGTGAATTTTATCATTCCTTCAAGAACTGGCCCTAGATCAGTTTTTTCACATTCCAGCTAAGAGATCTATGATTCTCCTGACCCTTCAAACTTGCAAATCTCCTGTTTACCTTTTTTTGCAGGTAATGCATCTTCCACAGATTTGTCCAGGATAAAGCTGCACTCAAATCAATCTCTTGGCACCAGATGCAGTGCTCAAAAAATCTGCTGCCAACCAAAGAGTTTTTTACCTCAGTTGTATCTCTTGCCTTGTGTGTAATGGGATCCATCTGCATTGAATGTTGCAAGTCTACTGTAAAAACTTGTTCAGTTTAATTTTCCTCTGGGGCTAAGAGCAGGTGACACATGCTAGCACCAGTGCCAGCACTGTGACACACCACAGGAGGAAGTGCATGGCGGCACTGGGAGCACAGACCGCAGCTGGGATTCCCCTGGCTACTCCCAAAGCCACGGAGGTGGGTGTGCTGTGACAGAGGCTGAGCATGAAAAGCAGGGAGCTCGTTGGTCCTGCTACCCCTTTGCTCCCATTATTTCATGCATGAGGTGATTTGTGAGACTTTATTCTGTGACTGTTTGCTTTGACCTTCCTTTGCATTATGAAATTGAAAGACAGATGTTTAGTGCTGAAAAACCAAGTTCAGTTACAGCGTTGCTGAGTCCCCATATTTCCATGCACCTGTGCTGTAGAACTCAGTGTTGTCAGGTACCTGAAGTTCACAGAAATTGGACTGTGGCAGCACAGGCTGAGAATGAAAAGGAGGTAAAAAAAGAAAACAGCAATGCCCTTTAACCTTGATCAGGGTCATTTTGGGGTATTTCAACAGAAAACCTTTAAATATCCTCCTTGAGCTAGTACTGTCGTGAATAACGTGAGTAATTTATACTGTTCTTGTTTTGTATAATACTGTTCTCTTAAACTTGAAGTGTGTTATATGTAGGGATGCACAGCACCCACACACACCTACCACGAAATATTTTTTTCACATCCCCACTAGATAAAAAGCACTTGAGTCACTGCCTCTTGCAGACACCCAACTGCAGTTGCCAGCTATAAAAGAGCAGTAGTGACTCTCTCTCTGTGAGAGTTCCTTATCTCATTCAGAAAGAAAAAAAATAACGAAACCACAGCATACAATCATCTCTATCAGCTGTTTAAACTGTACTGTATTTGACAAGATTTGGGCAAGAACTGTTCACATGATCCTTTGTACCATCTCAAGCTTCTCTTGTCTTTAGGTATCAAAATCTTGAAGCACTCAAGGACAGGTTTAAGCATAATTAACTTCAGACTTGAAAAAACTGCATTCACATCTGAAGCCAGAGGCTCCTTTACTTGGAGAAAGACACAGTCCTAGACAATTGAAAGGACCTATCTTAAACACTCCTTAGGAATGAATCACCCTGAGGAGGTGACAAGGGAGTCTAGGCTGACAAGGGAGTCTACTTTCTTACTTGGCTGACAAGGGAGTCTAGGCTGACTAGATCATATTTCAGCATCGGACTTTCAGATGTTTAACAGAGGACAGAGCAAGCCAAACCCATTTGTCTGTGGGTTTAATTGTCACTATGAATTGTTACAATACAAACACCTGACTTTCCTGCCGTTAAAAATCTTAGAGACAAAAGTTATCATCCATTAAAGAAAAATATTTTGTCCCATATCCTTCAAGATTTCTTATGTGAATCTGAGATTTGAAGCCTGCTATATGTGCAGACACCAGATGTCCTTTTCAACTGCCAGATAAGGTAATAAAAGACAGCAAGGAATAGGAAAAGCCATTATACCTACCTGAACACTGCAAACCTGCAGGAAATGTAAAGTTGTTGCTACTGCAATACATGCCAAAAATGCATGTGGCATGCCACAGCGTATCTGTAACGAACAGTAGCCAAAAAATGTTTTGAAGATGTCAGATCAAGGAAAGTACATTCATTCCTATTTTATTGGAAGCATTTTCAAGTTAGAGTGCTGTCTCACTATCATGAGCATAAAGCTGTGACTTCCTTTGGCTTTCTATCACTTCATGCAGATTTTCTAAAAATGCTTATGAGACAAATGTTTTCAGAGACTAGCCCTATCCCAGAAACTCCAACTGAGCTTTCATGCGGGCTAAAAAAAGTTCTCACTTGAGCAGCGCTGACTTATATCACATCTTTTATCTGTTGTTTTTTCTGTTGCAATCAATATGGTGAATTTCTATGCAAATGAAACATTTTCAGTGCTGAGCTGAGATGTGTATCCTGCAGGAGGCCACTGTACGAGTCTTACCCACCCGATATTGACTGCAGGATTTTGCTTTTGAAACATGAGGTGTCTCTCAACCTGCAACTTTTCCAGACCATGCTGAATAAGAAAGTTAAATTAAAGTAACCCATATTTTACCACAGTCCAGAAAATTTTAAATCAATCTTGAGAATAATGGATTATTTCTAACCTGATCTAAAAATAATCACAAAAACCTGCAATTGTTTGTTTTTTGGGGCACAGTGGAAATGAAAAGTGAAAAAATGGAGGCAGACATAGCAAAAGAAGCAAATAAACAGATCAAACTTGAAGTTTCTTTAAACCTCCTGAGAGGACTTTCTATGGAAATGAGAAAGGAAATACTTCTTATGTTCCGCAGGATGTGGTTCTATTTCGTCTCATATTATGAGGAGTCAGAAAGACAGCTTATCATCTTCTTTGATCAGTCTGTGATGAGGAGTCTTGCTGTCATTAGGCATGACTTATATGTAAAATCCTAAATTACTACTGTTTCATATTGTGCTTCTGACTATGTTACCATAAAGATATTAGTATTCAAGGTTAAATCACTTTTTCCATGTTCTTTGAGAACACAAAAGGTCCACAAAAGTCACTAACTTGACAAAGAACCACACTGAGTCCAATCCTCCACAGGCTCACTCAGTTCCAACAAATCCATATTGTGTCACTTGAGTATATGAGAAGAACTTTTCAAGGTAGGAATTTTTTTGACAATATTTCTTGGGTTTTTTCCTATCATCTGATTGATGGTTTAACTGCTGAAAACCGTTAGATATTGTACCAATGGATTTTTATAGCCAGTCAAACTGAAATCAAATTACTGAACTGATGTATTTTAGAGTGAGTAAATTAGAAAACACATTAACAATTATCCTCTATATTCTGGAACAACTCCAAAAGCTCTACTAAAGCCCTACTAAAGCCAGAGTGATTTGCATTTTTGAAATCATGGCGTTAGTCAACTAAAAGAAGAATTAATCTTGTACTCCCTAAAAGTATTCCTCTCCAAATCACGCCAACAGCTTCTTATGTTTTACATCTGTTTATACTGAAAGAGAGGCATAATCTGTTGCTGTGTGTTTTTGTAAAGCCTGGCAAAATGAGGCTGTGAGCTCAGCTGGGGACTCCAAATGTTCTCAAAATATTTTTCAACATATCATTGATCATAATCATTGATAACAATAATAACAGCAAATAATTGATGCCAGTGGGATCTCTATACATATAAGAACTCAGTAAAGCATTACAAAACAGTCTTATAATTTGTGATTAAAATTCTAACAAGGATAGTTATATATAATAAAAATAGTATTAATAGCAACTAATTGTAAAGGTAAGCAAAATGGTATCTCTTGATGCTACTCTTATAGAAGCTGTATAAATATTTTTGCTGAAACCTAAAATAAACTTCAAGGAGTCGGACTTGATGCCTAAGAAGATTTGTGTGTGCTAAAGTCTTCAACAGCTGCTTAAAATTAAATATCAAGAGTTTAAGGGTCTCCTTAATATTAATATCATAATTTACATGGCAACTGAGGGAAATAATCTGTCACTTAAAGACCCTTATAAAACACCATTACAGAGTTCCAAACTGAAGAATACTCTGCAGGCATCTACATGTATCTCTTCTGACATATTTTACAATCAATTTCATCTCATGCCAAAAGTGCAAGTAGTTTCTCTCCTATACTGGGATTTCACTTGTATTCTTTCTTTCTTGAATAAAGCCCATAATTTAGACTAGCTATACAGAAATTCTAGCTTTATATATCTGCCAAAAGCTCAGAAAGACTTTCAGTTCCAATAGGGAGTGACGCTTCTGACAAGTTGTGAATGTCCCAGCCTTGAAAGGGTTTAAAGCCAGGTTGAATGGAGCTCTGGCAGCATAGTCTGGTGGAAGGTCACCCTGCCCACAGCAGGGTGTTTGGAGCTAGATGATCTTTAAAGTCCCTACCAAACCAAACCAGTCCATGATACTACGATTCTAAGCTAGTGATGACGAGTTTGTGTCAATGCATCAGCTAAGAGCAGGATTCAAAAAAAATTAACTTCCCTTCTTTCCCTTCTCTGACTTTTCTCATGTATTTCTTATAATTATAGTTCTTATTACTTCTTTTATTTACATAGGTTAAATCTGGCTCTTAGTGAACATAGTTTATTGAACTAAAGCTTTAGTATGCCTACTTTTGAATAAATACGTATTTAGAATTAAAAAATTATATACAGACAAATAAATCCAAAAGTTTTTTTAAACATTTTCCTTAAATCCTTTGTGAATTTAAAGTGTGATTTTGATAATCAAGACCTGATTTCTGAAGACAATGAAAAAAATCAGAAAGTAGGTCAGTCAATGGCAACTGGTGACCAAAGAGACCTAGGGTCTTTCTAACCAAGATTTTGCATTCCTGTTTACTTTCCCACCACTAAAGCTTTAACTTAAAATATACAGAATGATCCCAGAAAAATATCAGGTCTGGAGCTTTGTCCTATCTTTGCCAGAAGACAGGTCTGACTTTAGGAGCACAGTCTTTCTAGCATTCCCTCTCAGTGGTTCTTTGCCTAAATTTTATTTGTCACTGGAACAGCTTCCATCAGGACAGGAAAAAAAATATCCTCATCTCATCCTTGCACTACCTTACATTTTCTATGACAGTCTGAAAAATGTGAGAAGCCTACCAGGCTCTGATACTCAATTTTAAGAACAGCAACTTTCTCTTGGCAATTCTGAAACTCTTCCCTGTCCTATCCCGACTTCTTCCTAATTGTTCCCACAGCATTGGAAAGAGTTTCCTATAAAGCCAATCTCCATTTTTCATTTTTTATTAATATAACCATCTTGTATTGTTTTAAACAACTTCTGGATGAGCATATTTTCGTGTTTCATTAAGATTTTAAAAAGTATTGTGTCTTTCTGCAAATGCAGAGGAAATAAGTATCATTCAGGCTCATGGCAAGGTCCAGGATTACATGTGCCTTTATATCATGTCTACTACTGAATTAATTTGACATTTGCACATGTAAGAGCAAGCTGACAGTCCACTGGGAACTGCAGAGGAAGCAAGGAGTCAAGCCATTTGGGCTCACTCTGCCCTTAAATGTAAATCAAGGATCATCTCTAGCTGCGATTTAGATAAAAACACAGTCTGCTGAATTGACTAAACTCAGTAGCCATCTACTCAGTGTAATTGTCGTACCTAGAAGAACGGCAATGCATAATATGTATTGCAAAATAAACCCCAAAACAAAGTAAAACAAAACCAAAAACCTATGTAAACTTCTGAAGCCCTTTCCAAGACCAAATTCAGATAATAGCTCAGGATGCTTTCAGAGTCACCAGATAATTCTCTTCTTGCTTGAAGGATGACCATGAATAAAATACATTCAAGAATTTAAATACAGTGAGCAGAATTTAATTAGCCTAACTCTGCTAATCAAAGCATTAAAACAGATGGACTAGATCTACAGGAATCTGTGTTTCATTTGAAATAAATTTTATAATTCCAATTTATTTTCACAATCTCAAGTTAGTCCAGGCAGTAACAATCTGAGACATCAATACAAATTGAGACAGTTAAAAATAGGGCATAAATGGAGTCAGAGAAATTAAAAGAAATAAAATAAAGAGCAACCATTGCACAGCCATCCAAAGAAAAAAAGCAGAATGCATGTTTGAATAATGGTTCACAATTTGAATAAAGCATGAGAATATTAACATGTATTTAAATATAAAATAATATGGTGTGAGGACTAGATCAAATTCTTTCTCTTTGGGGACAAGATTAATGCATTTGAATTTTATTTGGTTGACTGTCAGAAATTTTATGTCTATGAGATAACCAAAATCACCAGCCTTTTTTTTTTAAGGTTGTTGCAGCTTTTGGCCCATATTTTGATTCATCACTACTGTAAATTCCTAATGGCTGAGGACTACATTCTGTTAGCTTGGTAACAAACTGGATTATGTTTGAGGTTGTAATGAAAGATAGAATTCATAAGTCAAAAAGAAATAAGGTGTTTCTTCTACCCTTTCTTATGACAAATCTAAGACCAGCTTTATACAAGTCTCATAAATAATGCTGAGATGGAAATCTAGACAACAATTATTATTTATTATTTTAATTTCTCCTTAAGGCCATTTTATGATTTATAAGAAATGATCCAGCTACTTCATTATTTTTTATGGCAGTGATTACCCTGTGAAGACCCCAACATCCAGTAAAAAGTCAGCAAAGTCATCAGTTAACAGAGGTGAGAGGCAACATCTCAGCCTAAGTGTCTCATGAAGGAAGGTTTAATATTATTATAGACATCTTTTTTACTGTGTGGCTTTTGGTTTTTTTGATGTTGTTTTTTCCATTCTGTGGATGAATAAAAGCCAGGATCGCCCAATTCAAAATGGAACTCTTATTTTTCTTTATACGAATTCACTTCTTGTTCTTTATTGCATATACTGATGCAGGGTCTGAGAATTTTATTGTTTTTACAGTACTGCACATAATAGAAGTGCTGGGGCTGTGATTCTTCGATTCTGTGATGCTACAAACAATTATCTGTAAGAAAATCAGAAAACAAAAGATCTGATTCAGTTCTTCTGTTTTTCTTATTAGGGGTAAACAAGAGCTTTGCATTTTTGTTCATTAGCTAAAGAAACAAAATTAGATTGAGATTCCAGACTCTGAATGGCAGTCTAATGGGAATAAGGCAAAAAAATGATCGCAGAATTTGCTATTCCTCTCTACTTGGTATTGCAAAACATTGGTAATTGGATACAAGTACATTTGACTGATATTAACTGTGATCAGGCATCAGATCAAATGTAATCATCTATAATGTCAGTCAGAAGAAGGTATGGCAAAGAGTGGAATCTATCAAGGGAGAGATAATCTGCTCTTTATTTTTAATGTAGTTAGAGTAAAATATAGAACAGGTTTGGATAGGATCCAACATCACTACTTAAACAGATTTTGTTCTCGATGGCAAGGGTTCTCATCTATTCCATTCACACTGGCAATTGTTATAGAAATTGGTCAGGCGGTTACTAGAGAAGAATATATCATGCACACAAGTTCCAGTAAATAGCTTGATTCCCAGAAACAGCAATCATGAAAACGTGTATCACCCTTGGCTAATCTGTCAATACAACCATCTGATTAGCAAGGACAGAAGGAACAATGTGAGAAAATTTAAAAAAAAGAGAGAGAGAGAGAGAAAATGGGATGCATATGAAGATAATATACTTCCTTCCTACAGTAGAACTTTAAATAATTCTTCGAAGAATTCCAGCACAGTAAGACTGCAACAATTAATGAATTATAAATTGTACAGAGAACAGTATAGGAGTTCCTTCCAATTCCCATTGTAATTCTACTGATTTCATTGCAAACCTGTTTAATAAGCATCCACCATTTCTGCATTCACACACACAAGCTAAAATTTCTATAAATATGCTCTCATGAGAAAATGGTGCTTCACCCTTTTGCAAAACACCCAAATGTACAGAAAATACTGCTAACAAAAGACTAAAAGCCCTACCACAGGAACTATAGAATCATCAGATCACTCTAATTACAAGCCATATTTCTCAGAGTGTGCCCTCTCTAACACATATCACTGTGCGCCTGTGCACTGCTTTAATTGCCTGAAAAAAACCCTCTCTCACACACACTTGCCTCCTTGGGAGAAGCTGACAGCACAAATATGCAGTGGATGTTAATTATTCAATGCACTTACCATAAGACACTCAGGTATTATGACGATAAGCACAGTGTAAGAGCACATACAAAAAATAATAGAACAACCCACACTGTAAGAGTCTGACAAAGCTGGAATAAATTAAATGCCGTGCAGCAAGCAAACATTAATAATTCCACTAGAAAAATGTTCTTTAATAGATTTTGAAAACCTATGTCCATGCTTCTTTTCTATCATTCGCACTAGCACTAACCCATATTGCTTTTCAGACTGATTGATTTTCCCTTGGTCTTTCAGAGTACTTAAGTATTATGTGCCTCTCTGAGGTCATCTGTGCCTCAACCAGACACATCCAGCATCTGCCATGCCTTCAACAGCTGCCACTGAAAATACCTGTGTAATACTTTAATTTAGTCTTTAAAATTCTACAACTTCAAATCCATTCTAAGCAAAAGAGGCTCTACATTGTTGCATATTGTTGCCACTAGAAGAAATTGAAACAGCTCCAGACAAGGTAGTGCTTATGAGATCCAGCGTAGTTCTTTTGTTATATATGAAAAAACTGCTCTTTTACAGAAACATTTTTGCTCACTCTTAACTCCAGGAAAAGGAAAACATGAGAAATGAACAAGTTTGACTTCAAGGTTAATGCAGCAGAAATCATTTGACTCCAATCCATTCTCTTTCTAACCTGTGATTTAATTATTATTTTTAATATTTAAGGCATTGTGAGAGTTCAGTTGTACTTAAAACAAAGATTTATTAGGAAGGAATAACATTTTTAACATGCGGGTGCTCTTAAACATGAATACAGATTTTTAGAAAATAGAATAATCCTCTAGTTTAGATATTTACACAATTACAAAGAAATATGTAGTCTACCTCTGCCACCTACTGTAAGAATAAAATAATGCAAGTCTCCTACCTGAAGCAAAACAGGAAGATTAGACTGTTTTACAAATTAAAAAAAAGGTAAATAAATCTTAAAAAATTTTAAAATAAGGACCAAAGATTAAAAAAAATAAAGAATTAACAATAAAAAAAGAGATGAAATCATATGACAGTATATAAATCTATAGTTTGGAAAATGCATTTTTTATTTGCTGTGATTTTAAAAGTGGAGATTCAAACAGCATGAAGGAAAGAGCCTATAATTTTAGAGTGTTTGGCACCAATGAGAGATAGCATACAAGTAACAACTATAAGTATCATAATGAAGGCGTGAATGTTGGACTTTCTTCAGTGCTTGCACTCTTCTCTTAATTTATAAATATAATTCCAACTTTAAAATCTCATCAATATATGCAGAAACAGTGTAAAAAAGTAACTCCTTGTTGTGGTGTGATTTTTTTTATTGGGTCACCCCTATAGATATATCCACATTCAAGCACTGATTTCCCTGTCATCTAAACCCTTCTTAATTTTCTCCATAGACTTGTGTTGAATTAGTCCAGCTGTATATATGCATGTCTATGGGTTTGAGGCTGTGGATCTTTTCTGACTGCCCTATTTAGCAGCAGAGACCAAATTTGCATGAACTAACTGCAGTGGTGCTCAGTTATCAGCTTCTTTTACCTAATCAGGCCAGTAATAACATCACCTGGGAAAAGAGATGGAGTCAAAAGAGACATTAGTAGTAGAGCTGTATTAGTAGAGCTTTCTATAGAGCACAGGCAAAAATGTAGTTTTTACCTGGGCAGGTTTGAGCACATTCCTTATTGCACCCCCATCAATGGACCCAGATGCTGAACAGCAAAGAAGCTTCTTCAGTTGTTCACAGATTCACAGAATGTTCTGAGCTGGAAGGGACCCACAAGGGTCATCAAATCCAACACCTAAGTCAGCTCCTCCTTATGACTACTTACCTACTTATGGCTTTGGGGAAAACCAAGATGGCTTCCTGAGGCTTCAAAGACCATTTTTTAGAATCCCATATGAAGAAGAGAATTAAAACAAAATCAAGCCAGCTTGGAATAAGACTGTGATAAGCCTTCATAGAGACATTACTTCACTCAAAGGCAGACATCTTCATCTTGCCTCACAATAGAAATTTGAGTGCTACCCTTTAACAGACTAATGCCTGAAGAAAACCATCTGCAAGCTGAATAAACCTTAAGCCATTTAACAGATGTCAAAATTCTTTTATTTTAATCATAAAATATGCTTCTGATCTATTTCTACCTGGAAAAATAATATTTTTCATTTTCAACGCATCCATCTAAATTTATTTGGCATTTCTTATGCCCACAATATCTAAAACTTTTATATCATTCTTTCTGCACAAGGATGTCTCATGAATGAGACCTCTACCTTCAAAAAAACAATGCTATTGAGAAAGTGGAACTTTTACAGAATGTGTTTTATTTTAAATATTTCAACCATTTTGGGAATATAAATAAAATATATATATTTATATAAGCATTTAAGTTAATGTCCTTTTTTCTTTTTTATTTATTCATTTTTTTAAATATTGCTCAGGAGGGCTTTTAAGCTGTGAACATACAATGTCCCACTTGAGGGGATTACATCAAGCAAAATTAATCTGCTCATTTTCTCTTCTGTTCTTGGTTAACTTTCAGTTCTCATCCTCTAAGTCCAGCTAGAGGTCACACTGGTCTCTTTCACTAAAATACCAGAATGGGCAACGTTACTTTCACTATTTACTTCTGTTTTCCTGGGAAGGAAAAAGACACTGGGGATCTCATTTTTGCTAACCCCGTTGGCAACAAGAATGTTTTCAGATGGGCATTTCATCCTTCAATGTGGTTGTTTTCCACTTGGATCTGGGAGGTGCTGCAGTTTATTCCTGGCTCAGAAAACCATCTTCTCTTTCATGGAGATTGAGGAATAGGTGAGTAGAGGATGATATACATCAAACATCACTTAGGTTCAAAATGTAGTGTCAGGCCAGGCAGCTCACTTCTGTCCCACTTGCTGCTTCTTCTTGGGTATTCGCTGTAAAACTCAAGCCCTCTTGTGTACCACTGCATTCAGTTCTGCTGAAAAAAAATATATATGAAGGGGAAAAAAAAGAGAGACCATACTAATAGAAAAAGGCCTATCTTTTGCTGAAAGACCAAATATGAGCAGAGTGTCAGAATTAATTCTGTTTGACAAGAATCCCTCCCAAACATGACAGGAAGCTACATTATCCGAATAATGAGGATTCCGGCTGAGGTAAGTCAGGAAAATGCATGGACTAGTTTATGCAAATACAATGCCTCATTTAACATCTAGGATATACAGACGAGTTCAAGAAGACCCAGTGTTAATAGAAGCACATTAGAAGATTTTGAGAATATTCAAAATCCAATCACATTTTGCAATAGACATACCTGTCCTAGAAATTCAGTATGGTCTCTAGGGGGTTTACTGTATATTTCTGAACAGCAGAGCAAGTACAGCATGGTTTATAGAGATTTGCTGCTATAAGAATGCAGAAGGCAGTGACCTGTATAACTGCATATAATGCTGCTATCCAAGCTTTGCATTAAGAGGAATTTCTTTCTCTCACCCTACCCCCCTCCCTCTGCAGAAGGGGATTTGAATTGCACATGGCATCAGTCATATTAATGCTACACTTTTAACCACCTGTGTGTTTCAATAGAAAACTACTAATTTCCATAGAAAACTACTGGACCAGATGTATCATCTAAGAAATAACCTTTATTTTTCTTATTTTTTCCTTATTAGAATTTATTTTTTCCTTATTATGAGTTCATTTCTATCCACTCTTTCCATTTAAGAAGAGCCCTTCCTTAAACACTGTGCGACACCAAGTGGCATTGTAACTTCAATATTTGTGGAGACGATTGCTCTGAAAATCACAGATGAATGCAGCCAAAATGCCCAGGGTCACGGCGGGGAAGTGCCTTGCTCGGCTCACATTTCAAGTGCAGCATGCAGATGGGAGAAAGTACATATGCCCAAACTTTTTAATCTCTTCATACATACAGAATCTGAAAAGATCTTTTTTTAATTTAAAGAAAGTTTTTCTTACTTTAACTGAGAACTGTGCATCTCCTTTCTTCCTCAAACAATAATTCCCCCCCAAAAAAGTTAAAAATGGCAAGTTAGATAAAGTAACTGCTTTTTTCGTTTACCACTCCAAAGGGCTTGGTCTGGATACCACCTACCACCTAGCATATCTTGGTCTGGATACCACATACCACTTGTTTTACTTTGTCAGTCCACACAGTAAGCACATAAACACCCTTTCTCTTATGCAGTTGCAGTATCCCCCTCCAGCCAATAAGGTAGATTGCAGTAGCTTGTTCAGCCCTCTTCTAAGTCTCCTAATAATAGAAGTTAAGCACAAAAAATCAGGAACAAGTGGATTATTCCCCATTAAAAGCAGTACGGAATAAAGGAAAGTTGCTTCTGTTTTCTATCTTCAAAATATTGATCCAAGGCTTGCTGTCTTTATTTCTGATACAGAACTCAAATTTGTGTGCTGTGTGCATGTATAAACCTTATGACTAGTTTTGCCACAGAGACCTACTCTTGTTCAAAAGAAAGGCTAAATTTGGCCCAGTAATTTGCTGCACATTATAGCAGATGACTTTTAGGATAGCTGGTGATCCTCTAGACACCTCTGTCTTTGGAGCTTTTCTTCAAAATTGAACATAAAACAAGATGGTAGTGCAAGACAAAAATATGCTATAAGAAAACGTTATTAAATATATATATATTTCTGAAGACTCAATCCCAGACTGGTCTTTGGTTAAATATGTCAGTTAAATTAACCTACAACTGAGGAAACCATGAGAAAAGGATCAACCTTCTGAGTGTCATGGTGTCAAAAAGACAGAACTATGTTATAAAAGGACTCTTTGCTAACAAATTATCAGGTCTCAGGGTTACCACTGGAGAATGCAGCAAAGCCAGAGATCTTTTGAAAATAAAAATGTCCATTGTTACAATCACAAAGAATGGACTAATTCCCTCCACTCTCTTTCCTCTAATCCCCGGTCAGTGAAAATTATTGCTTCTAGTTACAAGGGTAATATAGCAGAATCAATCACCTTATGTTGTACTAAGAGGCTATAAGAGGAAACAAAAAGGTCAAAAGCTGGATTCTTCAACTTATTTTCAATACCTCTTGTTGAAACAAGCTACAGAGCTACTTTCTCAGGATTCTCTAGAATCCCTATGAGTATTTTGTCAGATTTCAGATTAAATTGATTATCCCAAAAAAACCCACAAATATGAATCATGGTTTTCTACTGCAAACTAACTAACTAACTAACTAACTAACTAACTAACTAAATAAATAAATAAATAAATAAAGTTCCTTTGTGCCACTCCCATGGAGCGAAATAACTATCGAGTTGGTGAATCTGTCTCCTTTGAGATCCCCCCTTCCACAGGGACTGCATGGATGGCACACACCTGCTACGATTATTCCTTAACTGCAAAAGCACCCCCTTTTCTGTCGAGGATGGCCCTATGGGGAAGTACGCAGCTGATTATAAACATGTATTTTAGAACATGAAGACTTTCAAGGAGAAGGAAATACTTCAAAAACTTCTAGACTCCTCATCTGTGCTTTGCTACCTGTGTTACAAAAGGTCTGTCTGGCTTTTAACTGAGAAAATTACCTAGAAAATTCACAGCATAGGAAAAAAAATGCATTTTACATCATGTAGGACAGGTGCTCCTGAATTTCCGTGTATTTCATAGTGCTCTCATCCATAAAATACGGTCTTCTGCTGCTACCTCCTGGGAACCAAGGCCGTGTGAAAAGTGATCCTGGACTTAGCCAGCAGAGGGGGCAGGATGAGTAAGGGACAGTCAAATAGGGAACAGGAAATTTGCATTTTTATTTTTTAGGGGCAGAAGAAGTTATTAAAATCAGTTTTGAAAAGTAATTAGTTCCTCCTAATAGTCTTGTCTTCTCTGTGCACAGTCCTGATAAGCGTATAACTTCATGTCAGGAGTTCTGCTCTGGCATATGCTTCTTTCAATGGAAATGTTGACTAGAGGTGATGGATTCCACAGTAGATCCATACATCTGCCACACAAATGAGCCCACTTTGTAATGGTGTATTAAAAAGAGATAGCTAGTCCTGCACAGTCCCTTATGTGTATTAAAACCTAGGTGTTTCTACTCTAAAGATAAGGATTATGGCATGAAACGTAACTGGTAGCGCTAAAAATGAGCAGAAAGATGATGTCCCTTGGCAGGTAATGCTGTGTAAACCCTTCTGCCTCAGAATGAGTATTTCTAAAAGCCTAAAATTTGTCATTACTGTTTAAAAGTCAATGACGCAACACCCATAATGACTGTGGCCTCTAAGGAAATGTGCAAAAAGCAACACAAAAAAGGCATTATATTATTATTATTATTATTATTATTATTGTTATTATTATTATTATTATTATTATTATTATTATTGTTGTTATTGTTATTGTTATTGTTATTGTTATTGTTATTGTTATTGTTATTGTTATTGTTTTATTATTATTTTGTTGTTGTTGTTGTTGTTGTTGTTGTTATCATTATGCTTTGTTTTATTTTACTGTGCAAATGCTTACACACAGAGTAAATCAGCAAGAGGGTGAAACACATGCAGCCTGCAGCAGTCTAGCTACCTCCAAGGAAATAATATTTATTATACAGCACTGCAACAGTGCAAACTCCCCCTGCACTGAGAACTGTCCCTTGTGTGCATTATGCTCTGCTATACCAACACGGAGGACAGGGTTTGTCTCATCTAACCTGGGATGCCGACGGCACGAGCTGTTCCCTGCAGGTGCTGTGAAAATCCAGGGAGACAAATGGATAATTCTACAGCACAATCCTTTCACTTATTTCAGACCTGCAAATTAAGATAAGATGAGCAGCACCCTAGAAAGGGCCCCAGAGTGATTAGAGCACATGTAGAAGTCTGGATTTGAGAAATGAACCCCACCCACACTGTCTGCTCCCGAAGGCCCATTATCTCCACACACTAAGCAGGCAAAGAGCAGAAGCTGAAGCACTGGCAAATTATCACAGTGCTCTTATGGCTCACTGTTCTACTCACTGGAAAAGCTGGCTTTGGGGGGATTTTTTGCCCATAGTGCCTGTCTTAATTTTAATTAAAATATTCTAAATTCAATGAGTGAATTCATCACAAACCTAAAAGTAAATAAATAAAAAAACTAATAAATTAGTATGATCTCCAAAACTGACCTACACTCTAAAGCTGTCTTCATGCTTCATCAGAGAGTCTCTGACTAGAATTTTGCTCCAAACTGGCTCATTTCCTGATACAGCTGTACAGAAAGATTACAAAACGGGTTACAATTTGTACTGTCATTACCCCTCTGCAACCAGCACATTAAGGTTGCAATTTACTTTCTATTGTGAGACTCAGAACATTTCAGCCACTATTTTAGCAAACTACCTGAATCGCAAAAGTGATGAAGTGATAACAAATGAAAAAAGTTTGGGATTTGGGGATTCTAATGGTCATTTTGAACTCAAACTGAATCACAGCAATGTTAGAGTGAGTGGAAGAATGGTATCTGTTCCTGTGATTGCAAAATATAAGAGTTGTATTCGATTTTTAAGGGTTTTTTTAAGGATGAGAAGTTATATTTGATGTTAATGTTGAGGGAATAGTTTCCCAGGTTTGTTGGTTAAAATTGCTTGAGACATCCAGACATTCCCTTTTTCCCTTCAGATTCTCTGAAGGGAATAGGATAGCAAGCAGCATCTTGTGTCATTTGCTGACCACTTCTTTTTTTTTTTCCTATCGGCTTTAGGAGTTTATTTTATTTCAGACATTTTATTCCTGCCTAATAAATTGTTCCAATAGCAGTGGCCTGTTGCTGTTGGACAGATTTTTTATGATAATATCAAGCAGAACAACACTCATCTAAGAGCAAACCCTAACATTCTTGCATGCTATATAATCTCTAGCCATAAAGTCATTCACAGTATTTTTTAACTACACATAAAATGTGTCTCTTTGAAGACAGTATTTCACTTTTAATGCTCCAATGTTCATGACTTGCAGTATGCAGAAGATAGAGGAGTTTTGGCCTAGTTCTGAGAAAAGAGATCCTGTCAGAGTATTTGCTGATTTGGGCACATCCCATATGGCAATCAAATTATTTTCTCAGGCTACAGGATTTTAATGCTGCACTTCAATAGTACTCTAAAGCTGCACAATGGCATAAAAGAGGTTAATTATAGATAAAGTCTCTGCAAAAGCAGCTCATATTCTAAGACTCTACTCATTAGGGAATTTTATCAGGTAGCTAGCTAACTTCAGGCACACTTTCTTTAATTTCATGGGGACTATTTGAGCATTTGAAGCAATGTATCTGCTTCGGTATCCTAGTGAACTGGGACCTAAATGAATAAAAGGCCATTAGGCAACTGAATATACCAAGATTATTATATGTTCTTATAGAAATGATTTTGAAGAAGGCAAATATTCTGCTCTCCCTAAGATCAGTTCCACGGGTGTTGCATCCACAGTAAAAGTGGAATTTTACAGCTCTTCTAAAAATTCTAGAATTGGAATTTTGCTCTAAGGATAGCAAAATCCATCCATGGATTTTCATGAGGAAAATGAAATTTGAAACAGCCTATGTTCTTAAAGAGGCATATGAGGACATTTTAGTTTTAATGTAGTGCACAGTCTTATCTGTATGTATATCAGACAGATTTAACTTTACCAGGAACAGTTACTCATTTAAATTAGGGCAGTTGCAATTTAAAGACGCATCTACAGCAAATGCCACTAGCACTTTCCTCAGACAAAAGCTCTATACTAAAGCAAGGTCGTCAGACAATGCACTGTGCACACAGACATAGCCCACTCATACGGTCCGGGAGTTCATATATAATCTCTGTAATTTTTTTTTTAATAATAAAAATCCCACTGTTAATATGAATTATTTTGGTGCTGTTTAAGTATCAGAAAATCCTCACTGTTAGCCTCAAAGTGTTAAATTAGGTATTCATGGCTTCAAAGTCCTGTAATCCTCCTGTTTGAACTCCTTACCTGGGTCTTGCAGACACATGTCAAGCGACCCGTCATAGTCAGTTCTCATTGCTGTTACCTAAAAGGATTCCCTGCTGCAGAACAGTCCTGTGCTGCAATAGGAATGGCAGGATACTGAAAACAGGCTCTTTTATAACAACAGAAGCTTCATTTATAACCCACACATACTGTAAGAGCAGTCCTGGGTTTCCTACCAGCATGCCTGAGCTTAATTACACCTGCTGTAGTCCTGAATCACCAGGCAAAGGCCTGGAGTAGGACTTCAGTGCCTCACTGAATTCAAAGAATAGCTGAGATGGAGCCTGCAGACAACTAATGTGCTCCAAGAACAATGCAACAGTCGTTTCATGGGGCGAACTGAGGGATTTCAAAGTAGCTGCTGCAGAGACTACACATTGTAGAGAAGCTACAGATACTGTTTTGTGTACCGCTCTTCTCTCTAACACCTGCACTTCGAGCTAAGCTTTTCAAAATGAAATGAAATATGAAGTCTCTTGGATTAAATTTTAACATCGAGAGGTTATTTGTTTGTTCTACAGCTGCTGGGTTGGGTTTTTTTCAGTGTATACATCCATCATTTTTCTACCTTATAAATAAGTCTCTCACCAGTTTTCCTTCTTTCTGCAGGTTCCAATGTTTTCTTCGTCTTTTGTGTGCTCACTGTTGCTGCCTGGCAGGAGTGAAAATTGGGGTCAGCATTCTGGTTTACTCTCCAGAGTCGTTTCTATTGTCTGAAACTTCTGCTTATTTTGCAGTCCACCCTTCTTGTAAGGCAAGGGTGGAAAGTCTCTGGCTCCTGGGCAACTTCTGACTCTCAAGACATTCAAGGCACAAGACTTGCTACTGTCACAAGTGACACATCTTGGTTAAGAAGGACAGTACTCTTCATGAGCCAGGGACCCTCAACTGGCTTTAGGAAGGAGAGCATCCCTTCCTTCATGTAGTCATTGCCATCTCTGGTGTCCCTGCAGCTGCGTTCAGCATCCAGAATATGTTTTAAGACCTTTAAATAAAAAAAAATATTTTAAAAGAAAAATAATTATTTTCCAACTAATTTTTGGGAAAATTCCAAAGTCCTACTTCACTGTGCCCTTGTTTTTAACTGCCTCAACCATATTCCAGCATAGATATTTTTTCTGCTAGATCAGATAAACAATTAATTTTGTCCACAGCTCCACTTACATCCTTTGCTAAACTTCTCAGTTCTTCATCCTGGTAAAACCCTTGTTCTACATAAAACTTTACTGTATCTATTGACTGAAATCTCTCTTCCACTGAATAAAATAACTTTTGAAAATGCATCAGAACAGAAATACAGACCACAGTGAAAGTCACTGACAAGTTACATACGATTTCTGTTTTCATATATTTCAGGAAAACTGTAAGGTAGTCCAGTCTGTACACGACACATCTCCAAGACACAAAGAAGGGAGAGAGCATATTAAATCATTTTTCAAGGGTTTTTCTGGGACAGCAGACTAATAAAAGTAATATATTCTACAGAAGAAATAAAGAAGGTGCTAGGGGGAACTTCATACAGGGATTTAAAAATCTAGGGATAAGGAGTTTTGTGGTTAGCTTACCCTAACTTGAAACAGCTTAAAAGAATAAACATGTCCTCATGAATAATGTAATATTCAACCATGTTTGACCTCACCATAAAAACTTATGCCAGGATTTCCCTTCAGATAAAAAGTAAACACATCACACTTTCAAGTTACCTTTCCCAGAAACTCAAACAGGAGCTGTGTTATAACCTCACCGCGAAAGAAAGGCATCAGTCTGTGCATCTGAAATACTGCTAAGCAAAAACAATCAAGGCAAAAAGATTGAGCAGTGATGCTTCCGTCACCTGAACTGCTTAACCCTTAGCTACAGAGGTCAGGTTTAAACTGTGCCAAGTAGCATCCCCTGGGCAGTGCCTAGGCAAAGTTCAGGAGACACCACATGCTGTCTGCCATTCCTAATATGTGGTCTGGATTAGACTGCATCAGTCTTGGCTCCCTTCACACACTGTATTTCAAGAGGGTTTGCAGAGCCTGAAGTGTCCCTTTTGGCCTTTTGACACATCCCAGACCTTTCAAAAGATATTCTCAGACTCGTAATATGAATTTACCAACCCTGTGAACTGCCCTCATGTTGTTTCAGACACTGTGAACTGAAAAAAATAAAAGAAAAAAAACCCAAACAAACAAAGTTACCACAAAATTATAACTATTTTCTAAGACCAAAAAAAGCATGGCATGAAGCCCAGAAGAGATCCAGAGCCAAGAGAAGTTTGGTTTCAGCCAAGATGTAATACTTGGCCTTAAGAACAGAGGAAGGTCCCTTACCATGTTTTATTTAGCAGAAGAGGAGCAGTCATTGCATCCTCCTATCCTATTATCTTCACAATACTAGCCAGTAGCAGATGTTAAGGGGAAATGTGTATGAAAAGGTTACACAGGCACATCATTCTAAATTCTAGAAATCCTCTGGTTTAGGATTTCCAGGTTCAGATGTTGACTCCAGAACACTGTGCTTGATAGACGATTTTATTGATTTTGTTCAGTACTATCATTTGGACTAACACACAGTTTCAATTTCCAGAATGCTTTGTCACAGATGAGCCCTACAACTTAATGGTCTCTTTCTGTAAAGAAAAAAAACCCCAAACTTTCTGCCATTTTAAAATCTACTGTGCAATTGTTTCATTGGGTGACACTTTGAATTACTTTTCCCTAAAAAGATTTTATCTACAGAGCTCTTTCTCTTGGCCCATACTTGGCCCATACTGCCTTATGTTTCTTATCTTCCCTAATTATATTGTAGGCCTTTCTTGTCCTACTTAAATCTTGTGGACTTTACTGCATACATAATTCAAGATGTGGGTGATTATATGTTTTAAATATATATATATAAAGCAACATATATACATTATATGTAGTGGATACACTACAGCAAGATAATTTCCTCTCTTAATAGGTCAAACATTTCCTAACATTGCATTGCATTTTGACCTATTGAGCACTGAATTCATGTTGTCAGAGAACTATGACAAGATCTCCAGGACTTCTGTTAGGGAGTCATGGATAAATTATAGCTCAATTTTGTATATATGGAAGTCATATCAACGGACCATCACCTCTTTTTCTGTCCATTTTTAATAATTTGTAAAGAAACTAATCATTAATTTAAAAAAAATATTAAGATATAAGAATTTATACACATCTGAAAAATACTGATTTTCCTCATGTTACCAAGTTCATTGAACAAATTATACTTATCTACAAGAATAAAACACAAACTTTGTTCACTAAGTAGTTAAACTTTAACTCTTTCAAATCTATGATCCTGTGTTGTGCTGATGCCTTAAGCCTGATTCTGCACTGCTTGCAAACTGTAAATCAAGAGCAGAATAACTCAGATAACATGAATGATCAACTCAATATACAAGCTTCTACTTACACAGTATAATAGTGGTTGTGAAGAAGCACAATTCTCTACCATTAATAACACAGCTGCAGCTGCGCCTATTTATTTCTCTGTATTACTCATAACAAAACAGTAGCCTTTTCTGCCTCCCTTGCACTCATGCAAATGACTTCATAAGCAACAAGACAATGATGAAGCCTTCTTTTTTCTACTCACTCTAGTTTAATGCCCCCTGAGGCTGTACAAGACAAGATTTTTGTCCCTCATAACTTACTGTTACATAGAAAAGACAGCAATACATAAAAATAAATAAATAAATATTTAAGGATATTGTGTGAAGCAAAGATTTTAATCTTAAACAAGTAAGAGCAAAGAAAGAACTTTCTGTCTTGTAATCAGACTCCCCGGGCTACTACTTGAATTTCTTCAAATAAACGTTGCTGCAAAAATAGTACTTCAACAGCAAAGAAATCACAAAAATTCCATGTGGCAACTGTTTCCCAAATAAAGGATCAAAGAAGTCTCTGTGGACCTATACAGTGCATTCCTGACAGAAAATTGTAACATAATGTGTATTTAAAGCAACTGAAGTGAGAGCATCCAACTTTTATTTAAAATAAATTCATAATATATTTAATTTTTCATTGAGAGTTTTCCTTATCAAACTCTATAATTTCCTACTCTGAAACTATAGTTCACGTGTAAAATAAAAGAAAACTTTTTGTAAATTGTAATTTAAATATAATTTTATTTCTCTTCTACTGAATTACACTCCATTGAGCAATAACTGTCTTCACTGTATCTTTATTTAATAACTAATTTTTCATATTATTCAAGTTCTTTCAGGGCTTTGGTATTGTGTTTCTGGGGTTTGATTTTATTCAATTCTAATATAATCATTTTACAGAGACTCCAAAGAATAAATCAGAAAGGAGTTGGCACAATAAAATAAAAATGGTACAATAATGGTAAAGAGTTGATTTTTGGAGAGGGCCACTCTGTGAGATTTGAAAGTTATCATTACCCCTATTGGGCAATTCAATTTGAAACTTCTGAAGTTAGTTATACACTTTATAAGGCATTCTAAACATGAGAAGAAAGGTTATTTGGAGCTTTAAGAAAATGTTGGTGGCATTTAAATGAGAGACTACCCACACCTTTTCATATATTTGTTTCAGCGCATTATCCTTGTGTAAACAGGACTACTAGTTTTTTTTTCATGGTAGGTAAGCATTGAATAAGATTTTTTTAAAAAATCAGAAAAACAACTTTCTGTGATTTTCTAGATGACTCTATTGGACCTCAAGATATAAAGGATCTAGGCAAAAAGAGTGGGTTTAAGTTCAGTCTTTCCCCACTCTTTCTTGCAATATACAAATGAGCTATTTTCAACTGAGACCACTACTTGCTCTTGCAATACAATGCATAGCCTCATTGCATATTTCTTAAAATTTAAAAGAATGTTTAAAAAGGGATCTAAGAATACTGAAATTCCAGTGCTGAGGTCAACCCAGATGCGCTCAGTAAAGGCTGGTTTTTACTTTAGTTCACAACCTGAGGAAAAACCCGCTGTTTATCCTTGATGAAGAGAAGTCGCTGCATACCTGAGTACACCATTCACAGTCCTGCCAGCAGAGTAGAGCCTGGGAGGCTCCCAGACAGGCTGCACGTGCAGAATTACAGTATCTCCACTTCCATTTCTGGATCAGAAGTTATTTTATGGTTTGGTATATGACATTGATAGTTACACACCATTTGGATAAGGAGGACAGTTGCAATGGATTCCAAATCCCATTTTCTACTGACCTTAAGGCATCCTTTTTCTTACTGTTTTAAACACTATAAATTTGTGTCATGGGTTGATGCTGGCCAGATGCCAGACACCCACAAAAGCCACTCACTGACTCTCCTCTGCAGCTGGACAGAGGAGAGAAAATTTAAGAAAGAGTTCATGAGTTGAGATCACTCAACAAACACCATCATAGGCAAAACAGCCTCAGCTTAGAGATATGAAGGGAATTTCTTACTTAAAAAATCAGAATGGAATAATGAGAAGTAAGATAAGCCCTTAAAAAACACCTTACCCCCGCCCTCCCCACTTTCCAGCCCTACCTCCTACTCCAGAGGCGCAGGGAGACAGAGAATGGGGGTTATGTCAGTTCATCATCCGAGGCCTCTCCCACTGCTCTCCATGAACTTCTCTGATGTGGCTCCATCTCACTAGCAGCAGCTCTGGGCAACCTGTAGAATATGGGTCCATCCCATGAGCAATAATTCTCCCAAAATTTCTGCAGCATGGGTCACTCTTCCACTGGATACAGTCTTCCAAGGACAGGCTGCTCCAGCTTGGGAGTAAGGCCCCTCTCTCCACAGGTCTCCCATGGAGTCACAGCCTCCTCCAGGCATCCATCAGCTTCAGCACAGGCATCTTTCCAGGCTGCAGATGGATCTCTGCATCCCTGTGGACCTCCAAGGGCTGCAGGAGCACAGCTGCCTCACCATGGTCTGCACTGCTGACTGCAGGGGAATCTCAGCTGTGGTGACTGCAGCACCTCCTGCCCCTCCTTCTACACTGACCTTGGTGTCCGCAGAGTTGTTCTTCTAACATATTCTCACTCCACTCTTCTCTGGCTGCTATTACAACTGTCCCTTCATTTTCTGGTTTGATATTACAGAGGCATTACCACCAATTTCTAACTGGCCCAGCCTTGGCCAGAAGCATGTCCCTCTTTGGAGCCACCAGGGACTGGCTCTGCTGGAAGCTTCTGGCAGCTTCTTACAGGAGCCACCCCTGTAGCCCTCCCACTACCAAGCTCATGGCCATGCAAACCCAATATAATTTGATTAAATCAAAATCATGAAAATTATTTTAGGCTGCATGAAGGTTATAATGTACATAAAAGGATATTTTCAGTCCAAGTGTGCTTAAAACTCTGACAATATAATGCACGCCACTGTTTTCATTGCCCAAAACAACTTACAGGGTTTGGCTGGAAAACACAGAAAAATAAATTCTTCACAGTAGTTGTCTCTATGAATTTGATGGCTAGAGATCTATCCAGTGTGAAGCTCCCATGCTATGTTCTGCATGCCTGGAGCTTTCCAATCAATGGAAAGTTAGCAGTGAGTTTGTCACAGTCTTGCACTACCAGGCTAAACTAGAGACCCCGCACCAATATACATTTAAATATTTTGTGGAAAAAATTTTACAATTTCTTCATAACATAAGAGAGACAGTTTATTGCCACCAGAATTCATCCTCCTGTTCCTTCTGAAAACATTTGTGCCACAACCTTTAGGAATGGAAAATCATGTCCAACCTGGAGAAATGCAGGACCAAATCTAAGATCAGGGAGAAGTCGCCTTTAGTTACCTTTCGCTACCTGATTATGTAAAACAGACACAATATTCTTTTCTGCTGAAATAATTACTACCTTTCACAGCATTTCCTCGGGTGAAATGGTTAAATTATCAGATTCCCAGTTCAAAAATTTAATATTTACATACTAGCATCAGGCTTTTCAAGGCATAGATTAACAGCAGAAAAAAAACCTGCCCAGACATAATTACCATATTAAAAGACAGCAGGTAGCAAGCTTTTGGAAGTCTTTTTACTTAGAACACAGCAGAGGGTAAAATTAATTTCTCAATTATCTTAAGTCAACCTGTTATAGCACACTTCTGAGTCACAGGTACACTTATCAACAGCATCAATTTTTCACTAGATTTTTCCATTTTTTCAGTCCTAAAATAGTTCGTTAGACCTACTGGTGAGCATTAATCACAGTTAACATTGTGTGCTTTTTCAAAGTATACTTTTTCAAAGCCAAACTCTATTAGTCAGAAGTAGGAGTGAGAAAATGTATCAAGAGGAATTTTTTGTTATTCCATTTCCCACCTCCTCCTCATCTCTCCTCCTAATTCCCCCTCTCACCCTTCCACTCCTTCCTGGAAAGAACCACATATAAAATTCCACAAGTTCTTAATTAAATGGAACTAGGTGGATAGAAATTATCCAAAAATCTAATATGATTTACTGACAATTTTAAGATAACTAAATATATCTACTTATACATTTAGGCATTTCTAAATATGGTCAATAATTTTTTTCAGAACAAAACCCCACATCCCACGGGGTAAGATGACTGACATAGTAGTCAGTACGTTGGAGGCTTATTCAGCACCTTGTTCATCGAAACAGACCAATTTAGTATTCTTTACAAGTCCATTAATATGTTCAAATGAGTAAGCACTTGGCAAACTAAAGTGTTGAACCACATAGTAATCACCTTGCAACATCTAAAAAAGTGAAAACATCTGAACATCTGAATTTGTCACTCTCTGTTTTAGAGAAGCAGAGTGATAAAGATAAGTCATCTGGCTGTAGCAATGCTTATCTGTGGAGAACTCTCATTCAGACCGCTGGCAGTTAGATAACAGTACAAGCCACAAGAAGCAAGAGAAACAAATAAATCAAAGTATTTTCAGAGGCACTCACAGGGTATTAGAGCTAAGATTTGCCAATGTTAGCTCTGACAAAATCTCAAACTGCCTTGCATAACCATCACATTAAAGACTTCCAATTTCCTTGTTATTAATAATGAAATTGCAATTAACATCTAAAACAGAAGGACAGAAAAAGAGGAAACGTACCTCTGGAAGGAATTAAACACTTCTGAAGATCATTAGAGTTGATGTCAACCTTTTATTGGAAACACTGAGACTGAACTTTCAATTAATGAAGCTCAGTTTTGGATTTGGGCTTGATTAATTAAGTCTGTGACTGAACAAAAATAATGGCAGCAATTAAGAAAATGTAGAGCTCAAAAACAGATTGTCTGTGGCAGAAAAGGCACAAACACTCGAATTCATTTGGAAATTTAGGGAAGTAAAATATCAACAAATTCAGTCATGATACTGAATTTAAGTAGATGGACTCCAGATTTCACTATAACTCTGTGGCTACAATTGAGCAGTTTTGTGTGCTACAGGTCCAGGGGCAGGACCCTGTATGCTGTATGGCTTTCATGGCTTATGCAGCTCTAAAGTATCCATTATAGGGTGGTACAGATGTGCGTCCAAGTAGCTTGACATAGGCTTACCCAGGCCATTCCCAGAATTTGCTGCTCTCAGACAGTGTTTTCTATGTTTCTGCCTAGAGCTGACACTGGAAGGCTCATAATTGCCATAGGAACTGCAAATGATTCAGCTTTGAGTGGCAAGTCTTCTGCCAGTTTTTCCATTTTGTTAGCTGAGAGAGCAAAAATGCTGGCATTTACCTTTAGCATGCATAATATGAAAATTCTGCCATCCTTTAATAAAACACTTTGAGATCTAAAAATGTAAAACAACTGTAGAAATGCATAATCGTGTTATGCAGGTTGTTTAACGTGCATGAATGTCAGAGGTATCAATAAGAACGCAGAAGGCACACAGCACTGAAAGCAGCATGTTTGCAATTGTAGCCCATGAGCCTTTCTCATTGTATGCCTCAAATTTCAGCAGTCATGAAAATTACAGGAGATCCAAAAGTCTTTCACCTGAACAGAAATATTGATATTTAACCTTTTTTAGTTTGAGAAATTTTGATGTGCAATTCTTCACATTTAATAATTGCATGTCTACTGATACAAAGTAAAAATCCCTGCTACTTCTGTTTCTGTAGAATTCTCCCATACATAAATATGTGGATGTACACACACCCCATAGAGACAATGTCGATACAGTACCAAACCCCATTTAAAAATAAAACAGGAGTCATAAAATAGAAACTAATTTCCATTCTTCAGAGCATATAATAATAATGAGATTAGAAGAAAAACTTTTTTCCCCTAGACATATTGTACCTGCTGACTGAAAGATTTCCTGTGTCAGGTATCTGGGATGGGTCAGACTTTTAAAGATATACCCATCTTTAAAAAGGGTAGAAAGGAGCACCTTGGGGCCTACTGACCTGTTAACCTCCCCTCTGTGTCTGGTAAGTGGAGAACAGGGAAGTGATTCCAGGATGATAGCATTGGCTTCTTCAAGTACTAGAGTGGGTGGACTACATGGCATTTAAAACATCCTCTTCCACCTCAAACTAGTCTATGATTCTGATAATGACTATGCTTTCCATGATCCTGATCCCATGTATGAGTAAGGAAGATCTAAATATTGGTTGTTTTGAGGGAATTAACTTATCAGCTTTATTTTTTTTTCACACATACCAAAGAGCAATTATTTAGAGTAGAGAAGTGGTCTTGTCAAATAACCTCATTTGGAATATTTGTGTCCCGTGTCTTGGGTTTTGATACAGAAGCCAAAAATTTCTTCATGGGTTACTACGTGACAGAAAGTGGGAAGAAGATGCTCAGAGCAAGTGAGAACAAGGTGTCACACATATTATTTCTCTGTTGCTCTTTATTGGAAGAAAGGGTTACCTTAGCTCAATTTCATTTCTTGTCTATATTTGCAATACTTAGACATTTAATGAGTTCAACAATGACAGTAAGTAGTCAGTGGCGGTACCTTGAGAAGCAGGACTATGTCTTCATCCTAATCTATATTTGGCACTAGAAACTATTAATTCTCAGGACACTCTTTTCCTTTTTTCTTTTTGCTTTCCTTTTTCCTTTCCTTTCCTTTCCTTTCCTTTCCTTTCCTTTCCTTTCCTTTCCTTTCCTTTCGTTTCCTTTTCTTTCCTTTCCTTTCCTTTCCTTTCCTTTTTCTCTTCTCTTCTCTTCTCTTCTCTTCTCTTCTCTTCTCTTCTCTTCTCTTCTCTTCTCTTCTCTTCTCTTCTCTTCTCTTCTCTTCTCTTCTCTTCTCTTCTCTTCTCTTCTTTCTATTTTCTTTTTCCCAGAAAGACTGGAGACCAGGTATCTGGCTTATACTAAAAGGGAGAAATATTACTTCCCTGCACAATTAATCCCATAATTATATTTAGGGTTCTCAAGATTAAATAGAAGAATTAAGGTAATAAACCATGTAAATGGGCATTACAGAAGTAAAACATTTTCAAAATCAGGTAAGACACTGGAAAGTAAATGAAATTTAGAATTGCTATCAAATATAATAAAAGACAGGTGTTTAGCAGATAAAAAGGATGATTGTTGTAACTGGGGCAGCTGAAAATGGTAAGAGAACAGATGTTCCTTAATAATACTTCCATATTAGTTCTATTTTAACAAAGAATGCTTGATTTTCATTTGCTTCCCTGAAAATACTGCACTACTGCTAACTCATAAGAAAATTGGAAGCTAGGGATAATAATTTCATTAGCAGTTTCATAATACTATAAAATTGCACAATAAAAATAATTGTGCACTGGTTTTAAACATTGGTAGGTGGCTATTGCATGGTTATTTGCTAGATTTACTGAACATTAAATAATGCTTGTGAACTATAATTTCTAAAAAACCATCAGATAGTGGAAAAAACAAACGAAAAATTCTTCTGGAGAATCATCTGTTGGCTTAATGAACGTGCTTTTCTCCCTCATTCTTTCTGATCCTAGAGAGTTCTAATGATAAAATATCTCAATATTAGTCTCTCTTTCTAGAAGACGCTTTAATGACTAGGTATTTTATATTTTCCAATTGGTGAAATATTTAGAAGAATTATGTTTACACCCTAGAATTCCATAGCACTAAATTCATATAGATGATTCACATTTTTATCAGGGTAATTTTAGAGAGATTTTCTAATGATCAATCCTGGCATTATCTACATACAAACATACAAACATACAACAGCCATAAGGCTAGATTTTTAGATTTAGCTTTTTATTTTTGCAAATGTCATTTCACACACAGCAAGAATGAAGAGGCATTTTTATGTTCTTGATTGAATACCCTACCATCAAAGAATATGACAGCAAGCTGAAGAGAAAGATTTCCCACTTATGTAGATTTATGTCTATATCCAAATGTTATACTGTAGATAATGTATTATAGACCACAGAGATATGTCAAAACCCGCTTTCAAAAATATGTGAAATATAATAATGAAATGAAATAAAATATTTACCTCAAACTTATCTGTACCAGGTGCAAAAATTTTTCCCCCTTTTCCTAATTTAATTCTCCTCTGCCTTCAGTGTCACTGCCTAGTCGACTTTTAAAAAGCATGTGAACTGACTGGCAGGATTACACAAACTGAAAAAAGGCCTGTGTTGTTCTGTAATAACATGACCTAACACCCAAATATTAAGTAAGAAAATACGGACATCGGCTGTTGAGTCCATTGGTTGCTCCAAAGAAGTGGTCCAGGTGAGACCACAACAACTCTTTATCAAGTTTGCTATGAGCTGGCCAAAAGTACACAATTTTCACATTGTTCACAATGTTGCTTGCAATGTTGTTCTCAAATTTGAGAGAATTATCAGAAAAACTGTACTTGAATTCGTAATTTATTTATTTATTTTTATGCAATTCAAATTTATTGAAGGTGAATTAATTTGAGGGGAGAAATACTAATCTTTCTAGAAAATATACTAAGCATAAATGTTCAGAAGTAAAATATCCATATTGAGTCTTAGCCTGCTGAACTGAGATTTCTGTCTTCAGTGTTGTTACTAAGATCTAATACAGTTCTTGCGTGCCTAAAATTCAGAGATTACAAAGTATAGCTTTTAGATGCCTCAGGTGTGATTTAGCCTTATATACGACATAGAAGAAAACACTGGGACAAAGGAAATTATTCTTGTGTCAATGTTGAACTCTTGTTTTTTAATTTCCTGAAATGGGATTGAAAGTTTCATTCTGAAAAAAAACCAGAACTGACTGATGTGGAGTCAAAAAATGGTATCAAACCAGCTTCTAATCAGCTTCTAATGTCATCTTTTGGATGAAAGATAAAAAACAATGATAAGAAAATGGAAGACAGGGAAATGTCAAAGATAGGTGTGAATAATATAAAGCAACAGAAATTTGTCCAATAACTGAGGTAAAACTTTAAAGTGATATGGCTTTCTCAGTCTGCTTAGATGAATGTGGTCAAACAAACTGCATAATAAAATTAAGATGTATTTTTGCTTTCAGTAATTGAATTCACTAGTAATTATTTGGAGAAAAAAGCTTTTCAAAGCAAAGCAACAATATACTGTTTACATCATTATTAGCAATGTAATTTGGCACTTAATTTAAACATTTAGAAAGGCACAAATTGTTCCAACTGTATAAAAAGATTTTTGGTGTGAAGTGTAACTTGGTACTGACATTAAATTTTTCTGTTGTCTAAAATTTCCATTTTAATAGTGCAATTTAAAAAGAGTGATTAATATATTTTAGTGGTTCTAAACTAAGTATAAAGAACAAAACCAGCATATTACAGGACCATTTTCCATGTGCTTGGCATTCTGTCCATATAATTAATGATTCATTGAATTTAAAAGGCCTTTCACGCAGTGACTCCAGTGTACTTAACCATTATTAAAAACCCCAACATTTCATGACACCATATGAACCAACAAACATCCTGAGATGAAGCTGTTCATTCTACTGTGCATTGATTTTACTGGTTTTGTCTCACTGACCTAAATGGGGCAAAAATTTTACATTTGCAAGTTTCCACACATTTTGTGCATATTTAAACTGAATATCTATCACAGAATCAGGAATTACTGTAGGTTCTTCACAAACTATTTTAAGGCACTTTACAATCTGAATGCAATGAGAATGAGGCCTTTTAGGAACTGTATTTCAGCATGGTGATTTAACTGTTTTAATGATTTCATACTGTTCCTTTCTCTGTTCTCAGTGTATACAAAAAAGTGAGTTTATGCCAGAATAATATTTATTTTGCTTCACCAGGAGCCATTCACTTAACAGCAGGAGAGATACCTATATGAGGTATTTGGAACAAAAGTTACCTCTAGGGTTATGCTTTGTATGGGGAATATCTTAATTAAGTTACGTTGCAGTATTGAAACTTGAGAATGAGGTCGTAGCCTGCTGTAGCATGAAAGCCTTTAATTTGCACACTTCTGTTGTATTGAATAATCAAGGAAAGTTTAATTGAGCACTCTAGAGCCCTGGGTGTTCAGAGTTTCTATGCACTTATATTGTGTTCTCTGTGCTGTGGTTTAACTCCACATAGTTATTTAGGAGCTCATTTAAGGCAATTAAAAACTACAGCTGGGTTTTTGTTGGACTGGCTGTGCTCAGCCTAGTTGGGTAATTAGACTCAAATGGATACCTTGCACTCACTTCAGCCTCAGAGTTGTGTGAAGCAGAAAAATATCTTTTTCCTCAGAGTTTTTGCTCTTACAGAGAACAAACAAATACATGTGATTTACAATAGAGTCATAAAATTATTTCTTCATTGCTAATAACAATTCACACTAAGGTGACATTTTAAAAAGAATCCAAGGTAGCTTATATTCAAAATATTTTGGCAGCTCTTGGGATTTCTTACTATTGGCTTAAATCACATCTAAGATTCTTTGAAAACCTTACCAGCCTCAGACTTCAATAACTTGAAATGTTTGCTGGGGCTTATAAAACCACCTAAGTGCCATTTATGTGTCAGTAGTTGCCTAGGTCTGAAAAGTAGGTCCTCAGGAGCCTGCCTCAGCTGCCAGGCATCCTCAGGGCTCCTGCATTACTTATGCAAACAGCTTCTGCAAAGAAGGTAGGCTGGCAGCTGAGCCCCTGCTTCCAGACATGCCCACAAATCCCCAGGCAACACCCCGTTCAGGGCCATCGAGAGTATTTCACAGCTGTGTCCTACTGGGAGTTACAAACCATCCTACCTGCTCTGCTTCAAACAGCTGGGAGGCACGAAGGGAGAGGCACTGCAGGGACATCTGTGCTACTTGGCACACGAGGACCAGGGAGCCAGCTCAAGCGCTGAGCCCTGCAGCACGGAAACTGCCCCTGCAGTTATTCCCTGGATGTGTTTTCTATCATCCCAATTCACCCCCTTAAGGATGAATCTGCAACACAGAGGGCTAGCCCTCGCTGCCCTGGAGGCAAACAGCATTACACTAATTGTAAGGCCAGGGGTCAATTTTTGACTCCATAATGACTGACCACAGACAGTGGAGAGACCCTTTCCATCACACTGAGCTTCCTCCAAAATGCAGCCAGGGAAGACAGCTGGGTCTATGATAGCATTCAGATGTTTAATTCTCAGCTAGACCTGAGGAGATGTAGAACACCTTCAGCCTACAAATACAGCATATGTTAAGGCAGAAATTCTATTCTGAAAGTAGTGGGGGGAAAGTCATACAAGAAGAAAAACAAAAAGGAAACAAAAATACTGATTCTGCAGTCTTGTAGTCTGCCTTTAAGGTGACAAAGATCAGCTGAAGCACAGAGGAGTTTAAATCATATTTCCCAGATACCATATATTTTCTATGAACTGGAATAAATTCATCCAAGAAGTCACATGAGGAATATGCTGCCTCAAAACACCCCATAGCCTGGCAAATAGAGAGCAGCTTTAGAAATCTGGAGTTAGAATTCAAGAACCTACTCCAAATCAGTCAAAATAAAGGCTGAAAAGCAATTTTCTGACCTTCAAACATGGACATCTTAAATCCCATTGTGCTGCTTCATTGTGGAAAAGCCTGAGGAAACTGTTCTCCTCTAATATTTTCTGTTGATTAACTTATACATCTTGCTTCTCAATATAATGACCCCTGCTAAAAGCATCCCCAGAATCTGATTTTCTCCATGCATGCTTACAGAGATGTGCATCTCTGACCCTTCCAAAGGCAGAAAACCTGCTTGCAGCAATTCAACACATTTTCATGCCTAACTACACCGAGTACAGGAAATATTATGGGTATGTTTTTCCCCATTTGGATTTACATTACACACTTCACAGCAGTGGTTATCCTGCACAAACTGTTGCAGCAATGTCACTATACTGCTTCTTGATCTGAGCTCCTTTATATCTTTCCAGAATGTTGTTACAAGGAAGACAGAAATTTCTAAAAATACAGCATCTGTGTCTTTATCAAACTCAGGTTCTATTTTCAGTTTTCAGAAGAGCATATATTTAGATCTAATAAAATACGTAGATGCCTATTTATAGCTAAAAAGAGAGTCAAATAGTCAAAGACATGGCAAGGTATGATAATATACAACATGATAAGAGTAAGAAAAACAACTTACTTCTAACTGCAGATTTGGTGCGTTCTGAAAACAAACATATATTGGGGGACTAGAAGGAAAAAAAAAAGGTTGATGCAACAGCAGTACAGAAAGAAAGAACTTACTCATAGAATCCAGGAGAGGAGACATGAGAATACCCACACCTTTTTTCCTTTTCCTGTGAAGCCCTTGTAGTTGTGACTTGCATAATGAATTGCATCAGAAAAAGAATTGGGTATTAAAGCTGATTTTCTCTATTGAAGAGGTTTAGAGGTTTATATTCTTTATGATGCCAAACTCTGAAAGTAGAGAGCTGCAACTAATAATTCAGTTATGAAAGATAATATATGAGTAGTAAATGTCTCCAGTAAGGAAAATATAAAGGAAAAATATTTTCTCTTTAAAATATTCTTCAGTGATTTCAAAGAAATATAAAGAAGCTGTGTTCTCTCAAAGGCACAGAATTAGACCAATTTTATAGTAGTGTAACTACAAATGTAGTTTTGCTTACTCATCCTGCTTCATACCCTTTTTCTTCTTTTACATTAAGAGATGCATGCCAATTGTATCAGTTTTGCACGGTTTCTCTTCCTCACAGGAAACATTAAAAAAGTTCTGATTATAGCCTCAATGTAACAAGTTAAAAGAATTCTGAAGGGAGATTAAAAAGGATATGTATGCATCTGCATGCACATGCACTGACCTACTTAGTTATGTTAATAGGGCAGAAGGTTGCGACAAAACTGAGACAGATCTGAAGTGCTCACAAATTGTTATCAGTAACAAAGTCATAAAACATTCAGTTTATCTATTAATTTTGTAGTTCAATAGCATCAGGTGTTTATCTACAGTTGTGGAAGAGTAAGCTACAAGTACACAACCTCTTGGATTTAGAGATAACCAAAGAGAAGACAATAAGAAATGAAAATTTCTATGGAAAAATTATCATGAAGGGAAATTTGACCTTCAGACCAGCAGATTTTTTCATTCAGCAGTATAATAGGAACAATGTGCACTTTTTAATTGGCTTGTGACTCCTTTCCAATTTCCTGAAATTATGTTGATTGAGACAGTAAAGAATATAATCAAGTTTGCAATAGTATCTGATAAATGACCTGTATTATTGTTATATAACATTAGGATTAAAATCTTAATTAAATAGACTCAATTAAAAAACAGTTCGTGTATGCCTCTGTGTTCCACCAGTGAATAAGGAATTTACCAAATGTGTTTAATGAAGGAGAACTTGGATTGAGAAAAGTAGTTCAAAACTTGATTGATACTTTCTACAGTTTTAATTTTAAGGTCATGAAAGTGGATAGAAAAGAAGGGTTTTTTTAAAAGATTCAAAGTTTCTTTACCTCCAATTTAGTTTACTTCTCAGTTGTGCCTTGCTCCTACATAGTTTAACATATTAATGTTTTATTCCTGCTTGCTTTTGGTCAGTACTGAGAAATGAGCTACCCATTAAATATTCTGGATTTTTTTTCATATTTAAGAAAAGCAAGCATTCTATGTATTCATGTTTTAATATTGGTTCAGAATCCATTTATATATAGTATTTAGTACAGGATGAGGAAACGAGATCGATATGCTGAAAAAGAAAGGGAAAGAAAGTGTAAGCCTTCCAATTTTATAAAATAAAGCACTTGAGATTGACAGCTGCATCAAAGCAACTGACTTGCTCAGGACAGCAATCAAAATTTTTTAAATTACATACAATGAGTGCTAGGTAGAAATAAAAAAAAAAATCATATGCCAGCGTAATAACAGTCTTTTGCTTTGCTCCTCTTCCTGTGCTACAGTGAAGTTAGACCCCACTCCAACCTCAGCCCCATCACATCCAGTGGTTTGAGTTCACATCCTCTCCTTCCTGTCAGTAGTGTTAACTTCAACTGGAAAATGCATAATTGTGACAGAGACTTCAAAAGATTTAAAATTTCACGTAAGAGTTCAGCACCAATGTAATTTTACAATTTTTGAAAGAGTTGCGGAATAAAATCTTATGACCTGCTCTGTGCAAGAGGTCAGGCTAGCTGGCCTTGGAATTTATTATTTCTAGGATTCTTCTTATCAGGATACATTTGAGACATCATGTATGGCGCAGAGGTCAGAATTGTTTTGATCACAGCTTTTCTTTCCTTGAGAGAAGAATACTCTCAGATGTCATGAGTCAAATCCTGTACAAGCACAAGATATTTCCAGACATGTTCACCAGAAATCCAAAACAGGAAAAAGTCCTTAGTGTACCTTAAAGAGCTTTTGCTTTACAGACCGTAGGGAGCAGAAGGCCAGGGAACAGTCACTTCACAATGTCATGAGTATATCCACCGATACCTCTGCTGGGGCAGGAGATAACTTATTCACACACAGCCCTTTGCAGAGGCAGTGCTGCCTGAGCTCTGAGCAGATCTGCAGTTATTCTCATTTTTCAGAGAAGGGGTGGGTAAGCTCCAGTTCTGAAGCCTGTGTTAGCTGTAACTTTATAAACCCTTCCTCTTTGGGTATGATACCAGCTTCCTTGATGTCAGGTTTTTGTAATTATCTCAGAACAACCTTGCACTGCCACTGAACTCACATCTGCCTTACACCTGCCCTCTGTACACTGTGTCACACTTTAGGCTGCAGAATAACAAGGATGTCCTAAAAGGCCATAACCTCATTGTCTACTTTTAACTATCTTTCTTTTCTACCTAGAGAACACTTCAGTGAACATTAGCTAATAGAGAGAATAATTGTAGTTCATCTTCCCTCATCAAATGCAAATGTAAGAAAATTCGTGATTAGAAACCTGCTGAATTTGATCAGTAATTACTGGAAATCATAATGGTTTCACTAGAAGAAGGGCATATAACCAGGAGCCACATGTAAGACAGAAATAAAGGTCTGGTTGAATATATAGAACTCCTAGATGCAAATCTCACATAATTATCAAAAAAATGAGTGAGGTAAAACACATAAATATTGGGAGTAATCCAATCCATACTTCTGCAGATGTAGGACAATCTCACAACTGCAGACTTAGCTTTGTTAAGATGAAAGAATTCTGCAGGCCATAAAGGAAAATTGTGGGGCAAATATACGAAAAAATAGATGCAAATATCTAGAAATGTCTGAAACTCATTAGTTGAACAGTTGAAAGTAGGAAAATAAGAAAAGAAACCTCTTCTTAATTGTGCTATAGTTAGGGGCTGCACCAAAGAAGGTGACCATAATGCAATCTCCACATCTTGAAAAATACAGGAAGACAGATGTACACTTTAAAACCACTCCCCAGTCATGACTATAATTCCTGTTCTGTGCTTTGGTGTAGCATTAATAATTACTAAGAAAGTCATAACCCGAGAGAGAGTATTTAATAAGTACATTTTTCAGTTATTGGAGCCTGCTGAAAATGAACAAGAAAAAGATCAGTCTTCAGGAAATGGCAAAATACAGGGCTTCCTGTGTTTTCTTAAGAAGAGCAGTCATCAGGGTTCATATCTGAAATGGCACACATGTGACTGTGTGAATATACTATTTTCTTTGACAGAACTAGAGAATCGGATAACATTGCAACATCAGCAACAATTGTTGAGACAAAAAAAAAGAAAAAAGAAAAGAAAAAATAAATTAGTGACAACAAGGCTAAAATTTTAAGTATTAATATGGGAGTCCTAAAAGAAGTCTAGGAAGGATGATTAGATTGGTAGCAAAGCATTTAAACCCTTTTCTTCTTATAATTTCCTCAGGTGCTTCCTTCAGCTTCATCTGAACAATTCAGTATGTTATCTGACAAAATATCCTGATTTTTCCCAGTCCTCTTTAGAGTATATTTTTAGAGGACTTTGAGGTTGATAGATCACCTATATATATCAACATCTACTCTTCTTGGGCAATTTACGACAGCTGAACGAAGGAAGTGACTACCCAGAAACACTAAACAATCAAGTTTTAAATGTCTTTGCTATTTTTTCCCCAAAACACAAACATATTCCTGGTGATCCTGGGCAAGGACTGATTTCCCCATCCCAATGTGTAGATTCCTACACTGTTAAAATTATTATTGTGTCAAATGCCTGTTTGGTCAGATGTTGCCTCAGAGGGAAGATGAGAAATTAGATCAGTGTGCTGGAGGTATGGAAGAACAGGAAAAAGGTTAAGGGCCAGGCGATGTATTCTACAGCTATGAGGTGTAGTACCTCTGTGATGGATGCAAGCTGACTGGTTTCCAAAGGCATGGCATGAAAACCTCACTTGACTTGTTCTATTTATCCATATATGGGGTTTTGCCTATTAAAACAATTCTGAAAATGAGTAAAATGTAAACAATCTATTTCTTCTGCTCAGCAAGCTGCTCTCTGCATACTGGTCCCAAATTGAGTTAATCCTCTGAGTCTTTCAGTTCTTCCTGCCTTCTCTGTGCTCCTCCAGTTATTTTCTGCCCAACAGGGGACCACATTGGACTGGTTATAGTTGCACTTCAGCTGGACATACAGAAGAGAAGAAAATCTAATAAGAAACATAGATCATCCCTATTACAAAACTCAAAGAAGTTTTTTATTTGCAAATATAGCCAGTATCATCTGATTTTTACCTCTTCTGCAAGACTTTGAGGTATTTGCCAGGTCATTATACCAACAAGGAGAACAGAGTGCATATGTAGTTATTTTATGTGGAGATGTCAAGGTTTTGGCCGTGGGGGCTGCAGGGTTGGGCTCTGTGAAATGAGAGCAGGGACTGACCAATGCCAGAACAGTTGGCTGTAAAATGGACCCACCATATGAGCTCATCAGCTAAGCCTGTGGTGCCTTTGTGATGACATATTTAAGAAAGGGCAAAAAACACAGAAGAAGGAGGAGGTGCTGCAGGCACAGGAGCAGAAACTCCCCTGCAGCCCATGAAGGATCCTTGCTGGACCAGGTATTTCTCTGCAACCAGCTGAGGATCTCATTCTGGAGCAGGTGGAAGGATATCTCTGAAGGAAGCTACAGACTTGTAGACCTGAGGAGAGCCCACACAGGAACACAGGGAAAGTATGGTGAGGGAGGAGGAGTACCACAACCCCCATTTGCCAACCCTCCTGATCTTTGGAAGAGATGGAGAAGTTTGGGATAAAGTTGAGCTTGGGAAGACAGGGTGAAGGGAAATTGTTGGTTTAAGGTTTGTCTTTTTTTTCTCACTCCATCAATCTATTCTAATTAACAGTAAATAATTTTTTTCCCACAATACTAATCAGCAAATGTTCTCCCTGCCTTTCTCTTCACCCATGAGCTTTCTTATCCTATTTTCTTCCACTGCTCCACTGCAGAGAGTAAGGGAGTGTCTGGGTGGGAGTGTAGCCCTTAGCCAAGGTCAGCCTACCACAGCTGTTCCACATGGTAGGCATGACTCAGGCCTTCCTACCTCAGTCTCTGTTATGGACAACAGTGAGACTGCAGGGAAATTGGTTGTCAGCCAGTCACTCTGCTGTCTTCTCCACTTTTCCGTCTACCATGGTTGTTTTAGAGCAGCCTTAGCATTTCTCTTCACTATATTCTCTATGGGGTTTTCCACTGTCTACAGTTCTCCATAGATAGAGTCTCCATAGATAGAGTAACACTCAGTTTTGAAAAGACAATGATTAGATGAGGCTTGCATTCAAAGATAGGTTTTCTCTATATTGCTTAAAATGGATAGAGCAGAGCATAATTGTGCAAAAGGAGTTTAAGAGTAAATAGTGTTCATTGAAGAAATCTTCCCTTTGGAAGAGCAGATGCATTGAATGGCATTAATCTATTTTTGTGATTCATGGAACATAAAATGTTTAGCTTTGGTGTTCTAATACATAGTTTACTTAACTATAGAGAAATGTCTAAGAAAGCAAAGGTGATAAAAAGATGATTAAGAAAGCAAAGGTGATAAATAAATATTATCTTGCATAACTGTATAGAATGCATTTTTGTCACCACAAATATGCCTAAATATTGTGAAAACAGTTCAACGTAATTCCTTTGATTTAGAGTGTCAATAACCTGATTTATTGAGTGCATGTAATGCAGGTCTCCTACCAACTATTACTGTAATTATTTAAAGATTAAGACTCCCTAAAGGTACACAATATGATAAACTATAATAAATCCTCTAAAATGTATGATTTCTGAAGATATCCCACTGAACTACAGATAATGATTTATGGTCTGTTGGTAAGCGATGCAATTTAATTGCACTTTGAAATATTCCTAAAGCAGCAATCATCATGTCACAGAGTACCTGCAAAATGTCAAACTCTAATTTAGTTTCATGACAGTGTTTCTCTAATTTGTCTGTGGTAATCTTTCACTCTGAAGGCTTATCCACAGAAAATGAAATATCAAAAAAATTACGCTCAGCTGTCATCTTTACCATGTGCCATTTTGTCTAAATTTTGTCAGAATATGAAAACAGGGAGGTGACCTGGGCTATTATGGAGCTAATCCTAATTTCCTTCATACTTACCAAGCTACAGCTAGTTTAGAAAATTATGCCTAGGAATTTATAGGCAGATACATAGATAGAAGCTATATGTATTTCAGGAAAAAAAAAAACAAACTAATTTTTAGCCCTGGTGTCAGATTCCAACCTGCTTTCCTGTATTTTGGCACCTCTTGAACTGTAGTGCTTTTAATGGAATTGGAGTATACATCAGCATACATTTGGCCAGAGTGAAAGCTATCTCAGTTTTATCAGGGGAAACACAACCAAACACACACCCCAAAAAAACCAACTAACCAAGCAAAGAAACCCAAAACCCCTCAGCCAACAGCAAATTAGATACTCTATGAAATTCCCATCCTCTTATCACAAACTCTAAATTTGCAAATACATTATTTCAATCTATGCTCTTCAAGCAGATTCACTGGTCCTCTCCCTTTGCTTCTCTACCTATTGTTTGTGGTGGAGTCTCTGATGCTTTTTTTATGATTTGGAAGTGCCCCAGAGATTTTCCCTTTATCTCATAGTTGCCCTTTGATGTTTCTCTCACAAGAATACCTCCTCAGCTGGAGCTGCGGGCCTATGCTGTGATTATGTCTGGATACAGTCCCCTTTGGTATCCATATAGAGGTTGTTCTTGGCTGTCCTAGAGGCATGTTAGTCACACCACTGCAATTCAAACAGGAGCCTAAGGGCAAATCTTAGTTTAAAATTCAGTAATAGTGAGTCTGAATGAAGTTATTACTCGTTCTTATATTCATGTCACATGCCTCCAAAAATCTCTGCTCATGGGCACACACCATAAAGTTAGAACACATGAATAACAAACCTGATAGGACTGCAATCAGAAAGTATGGTAGAAGACAGGAAATCTTATCTGAAGGTCAATAAAAAACTGTGGAAAAAAAGTTGAAGGACTTCATTGAAAGCAATGGTACTGTGTGTGTGGGCATTGTAAGGCAGTGCACATGGCTCTCAGGGGAGACACTGGCCCTGCACATACACTTTGAGTCCAGGACCAACTCCATCACATATCTCAAAGGAAAGAGAGAATTAGTCCCATTCATTAAAACCAATGACAGCTCTGAATGATTTGCTTTTTAAACTATTCAAATTGTATATAAATAACTGATGGAAATGCAGAGATATGCTTATAACAATTTACATAAGCATATTTCCAAGAAATTCCAGAGACAATTTACATTGTATTTCTCATTATGCACAAAACAGCTCAGTTGTGAAGGTTTTAAAGTTACTTTATGTGTAAAGTTTAGTAATAAAAGATAAGTAAAATGCTTCTTTGCAGAGCTTAATGATTATGTGCCACCTAAGAATTTTGAGTGAAACTTTTGCATTATTTATTAGTGCTCTACCAACGAGAAGCTTTGAGTCATAAAACAGAACTACTGAACAGGTGAGGTCAGAAAAGGCCTCTAAGATCATTGAGTCCAATCATTAATTGATCCCTTTAAGCCTATCACTAAACCAGTTGCCTAAGTGCCACATCTACTTACCTTTTAGATACCTCCAATGATTGTGACTCTACCACATCCCCAGGCACCTGTTCAAATGCTCAACAACCTTTTCAGTGAAGAAATTTTTCCTAATATCCAATTTAAACCTTCCCTGTCATGACTTAAGGCCAGTTCCTCATCCCATCACTTGTTACCTGGCAGAAGAGATTGACCCTCACCGCAACAGGTAGTTGTAGAGAACCATAAGATTTCTTCTGAGCCTCCTTTTCTACAGGCTAAGCAACCCCAGCTCCCTCAGCTGCTCCTCATAGGACTTGTGCTCTAGACCAAAAGTTGCCTTACTTCACATTAATCTGAGCTATGGATTGATTCAGCCAGACCTTGCAGTTGAGAAGAGTGGAGAAATCATCCTCTATCTGTATTCTACAGTGTTGTGGGGCACTGCACTGGCCCATAGTGAGCTGCACAGGAATAGAAATTATTAAACATAGAATTTTACTGTTCTTGCGTATTCAATAACTGCTGGGTATTCAAGGTAGTCTAGGTATTAAATTACATGTTTGAGAACCTACCTTTTGCACATAAATTGCCTAATTTTCTTTATGAGTCTTCCCCTTATTTCTTACTTGTGATACTGTCCAAAGACTCGGTCTTGCTTCGTGTATATTTCTGTATACAGAGAGAGAAAGCAAGTCTGCATTCTCAGATGTATTAAATAAATGGCTTTCTTATTATCCTTTTATGGATGAGCTACCATCATCACCCTTAGAAGGAACAATTAAAACAGTTTGAGGCAAAGGAGGTTTGTTGCAAGACAAGAGGATATGTCACTGAAAAGTGTCCTGTAATGTAATATTAAGCTCTAAAATTTATGGCTGTTTTCTTCCTTCTGGTGTTTTTCAATCCACTTTTATTACAAGCTCTAAATTACACTCTCACGGAAAAGGTCTCTCTTTAAACCTTTAGGTCAGAATTGTTCAGATCTTTTCACACTGAATCAAACAGTTTTAAGCTGGCACAATCCTTGGCAGGCTTGTAAATCTTTCAAAAGATCTTATCCAATTACCCTTCATGGTCCACAGGCTTCTACAGTGTGATTGTTTCCTACCACGTGAGGAATTAAGTGCTCATGAAAGGTTAGGAACCAACAGAGTTGAAAAGTAAGCCAGCACATTTTCCTGTAGTTCAGCTACCACAGTTGTATCTTCAGAGACAGTGCAGAGATCTATAAAAAAATTCAGTCATGGTCAAGAACACTGATAGTTTTGAGGGCAGAACTCAAAGTAAATAAGGCCAGAAATTTTTAGTTTATTTTTACGTCTGACAAAGGACCTCAGGAGAACCCCGAGGTTGACCATTAGGGTTTTGTATCCAGGGTTATTGAGGATCAGAAACTGAAAAAGAGATATTAGCATCCTAGGATGAGGTTCGAGCCATCTCAGAAGTCATTGGGGAGAAGCTATCTCCTCTTGGCACTGTGATTGCCGAGCTACACCGGATGTTCAAAGGAAACACTCCCTCCACACATCATAACCAGTGCTACACCAGGAAGCATTGATTACACAATGAGCCCAAATGAGAAAAACCAGTTCCCCAGGAAGAGATTATGGACTAGCCAGAAGGAAGAGATTTTGGAGTATTGCATGAGAAGGTGACTTGTGCCCAAGAAGCTCCACCAAGCAACGAGTTATCAGAAGATGAAAAAGGCTGTGCTCTCCCTAATGATGGATCCTGCCATGTGGCACGATACCATTGGAGGTGAAAAGCTGCTGTGTGGAATACCACACAATGAGTAGTTGGGGCAGCTGAAGAAAGAAGCAAGTCAAGCCAATCTGCTGAAGGGAAAGCCGTCCAACTAACCCCAGAGATTGCTGAATGAGCAAAGTGGCCTGTACTCTATCTCTACACTGACTCCTGGATGGTGGCTAATGCCCTGGGGGGGTGGCTGCAGCAATGGAAGAGCAATTGGCAACGCAGGGATAAACCCCTCTGGGCTGCTACATTGTGGCAGGACATTGCTGTACAGGTAGAAAACATGACTCTGAAGGTATGTTCACATGCCTAAACTCTGATGTTCACATGCCCAAAAGTCATGTCACTGAAAAACATCAAAACAGGCAGATAAGGCTGCCAAAACTGAAATAGCTCAGCTGGACTTGAACTGAGAGTGGAAGGGGTAGCTGTTTATAGCCCCATGGCCCCCTGAAATATCAGGACATCTAGGAAGAGATGTAACACACAGGTTGTCTAGGTTGTCTAGGGCTTCTACTGAGGGGTAGACCTGACCATGGAGCCTACCAAAGAAGTCATTCAGGAAGGTGAAACGTGCTGCAAATAAGTGAGCCACATAAGTAAAATCTAATCGGAATCAAATATAAAATCTAAGGAAAGGAGGAGGAAATTATGGTGTCATTCATTATTTACAATTCTTGCCTTCCAGAGAAACCTCTACATGTGTTGAAGCCCTGCTTCCTGGAAAGTGTCTGAACATCACTTGCTGATAGGAAGTAGAGAATAAAGTTCTTTTTTCTTCTGCTTGTGAGGGTGTAAAGTTTCACATTTGCTTTTGTAAACTGTCTTATCTCTACCTACAAGTCATTTTCCACCTTATTTTCTCTCCCTGGTCCAGCTGGGAAGGGGAATGCTAGAGCAGCTTGGGCACCTAGCATCCAGCCAAGGTCAACCCATCACAACACCTAAGGTCTTAAAACTTGTCCAGGACCACAAAATAGATCTCATTTCATCTGTACCTATCATAAAGTTTAGTCTTTGCTATAAGTAATATACTTTCTTCAGGAAAAGTGACAAGAGGTCACAGATTTCCTAGGGTTTTTAAATATGAAAAGGACTATAGTGAAGCATGATCTCTGAAGAAAGCACTTTTTTTTATTTTATATACTTTTATAACATCTTTATTAACTAAGGGAATATCAAAAATAAATATTTACTAAGATATTTGTTAACATCAGAAACAATTTTGGATGTCATCAGTTTTAACCTGCGGTATTTATTCCACTGACCTAAAAACTGCAATTACCAGGCTCTTGCAGAAATGTAAGAAAATCACTAAATCAGTTTCACATGTAGCATAAAGAAATATTATTTCATCTCACTCTCTTGGTCAGTATTACTAGAGAAATGCTCCTCCAAAAACATTATATTGGTAATAAAAGCACAGTTAAAAACAAATGAGAAAATGTATTTTTGAGGGAGAGCTTAAAGAATTATTTTCTTAGTAATGCAAAAAAAAGGATATTGCAGTGAGAGAAATCCAGATGCATCTTGAACCTGTAACTAAGCTCTGACATACTGTAATGTCAAATTTATATATATACACACCTATTAAGACATACATATTCATTTTTTTAGGTATATATATGTTTATTTATACAAATTTTTCTCTTTTTTTCCACTTCACAGTGAAAATGACTAATATTTCTCAGCTGAAGGGTTACATGGCAATCAACTGATATTCCAAGACCTTTCTTTGGTACTCCAAGACCTTTCTATGTCTGACTTTCAATTGTATCTTTTATAATTATTCATTTATATTGGTACAAGACAGCAGGATCTCAAAATGGGAAACTTCACACTATGGAACTAACTGAAAAGCAATCAACACAAGCAGAATTAGCTCCTTGTTAGTTCATTTATTTGAAACACATTTCCATTTTGAATAGGGAAATTAAGTTAAAAGAAATTTTCCTATACAGTTTTTAAAAAGCTTTCAATTTATATATTGTGCTTCATTGTATTGTTACCTCAACTAAACGTGTACTCATTTCAAACAATAGTGTAAAATGGAGGGAGGAAATCAAAGCTCAATATGATCCCAAGGTCTATGATTAGAGGGCTTATATATGTATAAGAAAAACACTCTTAGTCATTTAAAGAATAATATTAAGGTGGTTTGGATTTTTGCAGAGTTCAAGCCTTCTGGGACTTTCATGTTTATAGATAAAAATATATTTCACTTGGTGACACTTTGTCCAGTTCAGATTCTGGCGAGCTTGTCAATGTCACATCACCCCAAACTAAATTGCAATTATAAACTCATCTGTCAAATAAATAAAAGGTCACATCTTCGTTTACAGCAAGGAATTGCTTATTATTTAAAAGAACTTTCCAGATCCAGTGGGAGACTAGTGCTGCATTCTGAAGAGAGGAAAGTTCATAACTAATTCTGATGCTCATGGTTATTCCACAAAATTCAAAATTACAACACATTTGAGAAGTCTTTTTCTACATTTTATTTTCCAGTGCTGTACTTTACAATTTGAGTACCCACATAAGTTGTTGACAATTGCACATAATTTTTTTTGTATATAGTGTTTTACCATAGCCTTGGAGCTTTTCATCTTAATAGATGTACAGGAAAAAAATGGCATAATGAAAGTTGCATGGGAGCACTCAATACAGATAATAAATTTGGATGGTCATCAGCTAAAACTGTGTCTAAAACTTCTGTATAAAACTGTACTTGACTGAAATCACTTGCATAAATATTTCGCTTCAATTGGTAATGCCTATTAGAGCAGGATCAATAATTTTTTGTACCATAAATGTAATCAAAGTCTTATAAAAACTGGTGTTTGTTAAATAAAATGAGAAAAGTATTTCACTTCATGAATTCAGAAAGGATTATAATTTTAAAGGAGAAGCAAAACTAAAAATACTGCTCTAAAAGAGTATATTAGTGCTTTCATACCTCCTCCATCTGTTTTTTACTAAAAGAAAAAAAAAACTAAACTAAATCAATACTAATTGAATTCCATAAGCATTTCCCCAACATTTTCATGGGTTTCATTTTTTTTTAAGATTATTTGAATAAAGATTTTTATTAGAAAATATTGAAGACCAGGTAAGGGTCCAACAAGGGAAACAGCACCCCTGTTCTTAAAAAGGTGAGAAAGGAAGGTACAAGTAACTGCAAACTGGCTAGCATCCCATCTCTCCCTGGGAAGATCAGAGAGTAGAATCTCATGGAAACAATTTTGAGACACATATAAGACATGGAGGTAGGATGGCTTTTCTTAGGCCAAGTATGAAAGAGTCTCACAGAGAAAACCATCATAGTGTAGTGAGCAACTGAATATTACAGCCTATCCTTTTGATTTTGATATTTTCAGGCTCTAATTCAACTGACTCAACCTAATATGAAGACCTCAAGAGTAAACAAAACCTTTTTTATATCTTGTATCTACAGTCATTGTATAATACTTTTCTGGAATGAAAAAGGTCACATATCCTCGAATCTCTAAAACTAATGTAAAATCATGGCACCATTCCAAAGATTATATTACCATGTTGTTGTTACGTCAGTCATTAAGACGGAAAGTGTCTGCTCTTATTGTTAGGTTTGCTAACACTTGAACCATTTAGAGTCTGGTTTATTATTCAATTGCAGGTTGACAATCTTTATTGATGAAAATGTATAAACTGCCAGCTCAAGCTATACACAGTTATGTCATGAGTAATGCTTCAAACCTTGAAGGATTAGTCATTATGAAGGGAGAAGGTGCAAAACAAAAGGCATATCTGTCCAAGCAAATGAGAATTATTGCAGCTCCCAGTATAATTCAGAAAGGTTTTTGAGCCTTTTCAACTCATGAATGGCCACTTACAGCTCTAGAGGAATTCAGTGATGGGCTGAGCTTTTAGAAGACCTATTTGCATGATCCCTGGCTGAAGGGAAACTGCAGATTCAGTCATTCCTGACTTATTTCTGCAGTGTGTACATTCACTTTGAAAACAGAGATAATCAGGATTTTCCCCAGAGATTTTCCCCAAAAGAGGTACAAACCATTTTATTCACTCCTTCTACAATTTCAAACTGAGCTTTTATCATTTTTTATTGTCTAGTTTGAATTAAATTTAGGATGAAAAATTGCATTCTATATTTTGCCAAAATTATGACTGACTTCTGTAATTAATCTGTTGACTTTTTATTTTCTCATTTCATCTGTCTTTTTGATTTATTAAACTGTGACTAGTACAAAATAGAATACAATTTATAAAATGTCAAAAGCTTTTAAATAAGGTCATTCAGGTAAGCTCAAAATAGTTCATTTATTTAATTCTTAGTGCTTCAGAGAAGATAGGGTATTTTTTTATTTTTCTTTATTTAAAAGTGTCCAGTTCCTGTGAAGTCATTATTCTATTCCTCACGCTTGTCAACATAGATCATTTAGATTTCCCAGGGTTCATGTGACTAAAGACTAACCTTCATTTCTACCTTAGAATCACTCTATGGTTGAGGTTGGACAGGACCTCTGGAGGTCATCTCATTTAATCCTCCTGCTCAAAGCAGGGCAGCAAGAGCAGGTTGCTCAGGACTAGGTCCAGTTGAATTTTTAATGCCTCCAAGTACGGAGGTTCCACAGACTCTATGAACAATCTACTCAAGGGTTTCATGGCCCTCACACTGAAACATTTTTCTTATGCTTAAATGGAGTGTGATGAATTTCACTAATGCTCAGTGTGGTGAGTTAACTGACATTGTCTCCCACTTTCTGACCAAGCCCCTCTCACTCCTGCTTAGCAGGATGGGGAGAAAATAATATTTTAAATCTTATGGGATCATATAAGGACAGGGAAATCCCTCACTTTTACAATTTCCATCACCATCTGCACCACCAGTTCAATGTAAAGGATCCATCCACTCGTTCACCATCCTTTACCCTTCGCCAGAAAGATTAAGAACATAAAATATTGCATTAAGACATAAAGCACCAGTAAAATGAAGGCTACAGATATACTAATTTGAGTGACAAAGCTGCAAGTCTCATTTTAAATAGAAAGGCTTTTGAACTTGGCTGTTGAAATCAGAATCTGCCCCATGAACTAATAAAGAAAACAAACTGGAATTTTTATTTTCCTCTATTCTCAGTCCTTTGTTCTATTTTTTTCCTTAGACTGTAAACTTTTTATTGATTTTTTCACTATCTGAACCACTCATTCAATAAGCTTATCACCAAACACAGCCCTAAAAGATGCTCAAAGCAAATGAGAAAGTGCAAGATCTATTCTCCTTCAGTAATGACTAAATTCTCCTTAGTTACAGAGGAGCTCTTTTGGAAAAAATCAAACTCAAGCAAAAAGTTAGATGATGGAGTCAAGAATCACATTTACCAGCATGAGCACATAGGAAGATTTGGTCAAAGGACAAAGGAAATTATTTGCTGAGATACATCCTTGAAGACAATAGTTTGATAGTTAAGGTTCACTGCATCTCCCATATGTTTAAAATCTGGAAATGCAGGAATGGGTAAATTCTTTATGTCGTGAGATATACTTGAGTCATCCCTTTATAACCTAAAACAGAAAAAGCAATGACAGACCAAGATTTTCTCTCAGGAATCCTCTAGGGTCATGCTGTAGAAGAGAGGATGCACTGTCTTCCATGGAAAATAAAAAAAAAACACACCAAAAAGCCCAAAAATCAACTCATATATAGTCCCGTAATTCTGCAAGGATCCATGGGTCTTTTTGTCTCCACACAGTCACTCATAATCCCTCTGTGATATACTGTGATTTAGACTTCTTTTGTTTTTTCTACACAGAGTACTCCCAATCTCTATGTTTTCAGTGTATCACTGCATGTTTCAAACATTATAAAAATACTCTTCCAAAATCCATGGTATCTTAAAATACTTTTATAAATATAACATTAAAACTAACAAGATGCCAAAGTCTATCTCTTTGATCACTTTTATATATTTGACAACGTCACAGAAAATGAGTGATCTGTGTTACTTGAAAATTGACTCAGTTTATCTACTTGAAAAAAATGTGATTTGACTGAAAGGAATTGTACAAAAAGAAACAAATCAGTAATAAATCATATCAGACAGAAAAACCTTGAGGCCCAAGACACCTTAAGACATGAAAAGAGTGAAAATTCCTTATTTGTAAGGAATTACTATTAAGACAAATATCTCTGAGAAGTATCTCACTGGCTGTACTCATTTGGGTGAATAAATGGTGCATTCACTTAGAATTAACTAATCTGAATCACTTTTAATCAGCTCACAAGATTCAGGAAAGAGGTGTCTTAAAGATGATAATTATCATTAGTAGGCAGATATGGCATTATGTGAAAAGATGGAGGAGGGCAATGATATCTGGCATTCTTTCTTTTTAACCCTGACAGAAGAGCAAAATTATTTGGTTTGCAGAGATATGCTCCAGATTCAACTCATCTACAAAATGTACAGGAGAAAATTTGAAACTTGGAGGTAAAGTTCAGGGGGACTAGGGAGTGTTCATACACAAAGCTTCCCTGTAGGTCATTACATGAGCTGAAAAAATGTCTTATTTGTCTCTGTTTCTAAAAAGTGTTAGAACTCTAAGAATTTATTATTTAGTACACTTGAAGAAAAGGTCTCTCATGTACAGAAAATCTTTCTATGCAGTTCTTTTTAGATACCTCTTACTGTTATTAACTTCTGTGTTCAACAAAGCACTGATTCAGCAGCAAGCATTCTAGAAGTAAACTCTTCAGGATTTTCTGTGTAGGATTCTTACAAGATTAATTCTGGCTTCTTTTAGTGACCATTCCTTTGGTTTCTTGAACCTATCTTTAACTACAGATACTATTTTATTTAAGAAATTAATACTTGAATAAAATGTTTCTCATTTATTTCCAGAAGTTGAAGGAAAACTGATATTTTTAATGTCTATTTGAGAGTTAAATGTGAAATTCTTTATTATTTATTTATTCTGAAATACCTTTCAATTTTTACTTTTAGATGCAACCAGTTTAGACTTACTTACATATATTTGCAAACATATTAAAAAAATAAAATACATTCATTCTTATTCTGGACAGGAAATTAGAGTTGTGAGGCTTTCAGACAGGGTTTTCTACAGAATATTAATTGTGGTTTTTTGATAATATCCTACTGATATGCTTCAATGTCAGAGACAACAATTATTTAAAAATATTGCAATAAGTTCTGCCTTGATGCTGCAGAGACAACCCCACACACGGAGCTAACAATGCAGAGCTCAGAAGTACCTCTGTTTAGGTAATCATTACTATACCTCCTACTGGCTTTCAAAACTTCAAAGGAAAAACTGGCCAATGATTTCCTTATGGGTGGACATGGAAATCTAAAGAGTTATAGATATGTAACCCCTCTATTCCAGTACTGAGCCATGTTTGACAAGTCTATTGCCAAAGAAAGAATGATTCAGATAAACAGTCAGTAGCACAGAAGGTTTAGGGCGTGATATTAGCACTTTTTAACATCCAGAAGCACCAGCTGAATGACAAACTTTTCATATGAAGGATAATTTTCAATTTATCTGGAGAAAAAAAAAAGAGAGGTTTTTTTTTCTGGCTAGGAATGTAAATGCTGGCCTATTTTATACTGGGAATTTGCAGCTTTCATGTGTCCAAGGATGCTCACACATGAATAAGGATTTGTACAGTATCAGTTAAACCATCAAGAAAAAGAAAAAAAAATCAAGGAAATGAAGCAAAGTCAATATTTTTATAATCTTACAAATTTTCTAGTAATTATGCTTCTGAGTACATAATAATAATTTGTAATGCTGTACTGTCTAAAATCTCTCTAAGGAGTTATGAAAGAACAAGTCTGTTTTGTCAGGAACGGTCAAATTTAAAACAAAGCACAGTCACCACTTCAGAGAACTTTCCACTGCAAAGATTGGATCAATAATCTTTAATCCACTTGTCTCACCCTAATAATTCTGTTGAAAACCTAGTAAGTGGAGCTATGCACTTAGAAGAATTACACCAGCTGAACTAAATTATCCTGTGGCATGCCAATGCTTTTCTCCCAACAAAGAAATAACCCACTGCTGAAATGTCACCTGTGATCCAGGAAACTATCAAAAAATGAGGCACTGAATATAATATATCACAGAAGATAGAAGAAATCATCCAGGGAAGGATACCTTAGGAAACACAGATGGATGTCACCAGAGATCATCACTTCCACCTGTCCTGCTGAACTTTCCTCTTTAACCAATTTTAGCCTTGGATAACTTTTTATATTTCCTGCTGGACTTAAAAGAGATCCAGCTGATGTTAAAAGACAGATTTGAATTCTTTGGTTACTTGAAAGCCCTGAAGTGCAATGGTTGCATTGGGTTTAAGGCAGCTGAAAACTTTGTTTTCACTGACCATTTCAGGTCAGTGGACACATTTTCACACTAAGTACTTTAGAATTCATCAACAACAAAATGATAATGAGCTATTCTTTATATGATATTTTCCAGATTTCTTGAGATCTTCCCTGAATAGTACAAGAAAATAGTCACTAAATAATATATCCTTTTTCTCAGGACAAACCAATATCACATCTCACATTATTAATTATATTAAGGATATTATTAGCTCTCTTTTGTACATCATTAAGACAGTGGCATAGAATACAGTAATAAAACATGATAATATCATTTTACTTCCCCTAGATTTTTTACTTAGGTAAGCTGAAGACCTCTTAGATTCACAGAAATAGATAAATCCCATGATTTTTAAGAAGGTCATAAGTTACGTACAGATTTAATTTAGATTGACAGGAGTTTTCTCATTGACCTCATTGCAAAACAGAATCTACATAGGAGTAGATTATGCAGATTTGCAGGGTGGAACATACTCTTCCAATACACATAAAATAGCATTATATTGGAGAAATTAATTAAAACTAAAACATATATAGTCTGGTAATGAATTTGCTTTTCCAAAGAGAAGTGTGGTAAAGACAGTTCATACATGGCCAGTTATTTAAATTTGGGTTTACCCCTTGCCGCATGATTTGCTTGCTCATTATTCTTGTTATAGTCTTCTCCTAATTCCTAATTTATCTGAATATTTTAAGGAACTTTAAACATTTTGAATAACCAGAAAGAGATTCATGAGTTTCCTGGATTTTCAGTTCACAAGTAATGACTGGACACAGCTTTGATCTTTCCTTAACTGTAGATCATTAATTTTCGTCTTCTTATTTCCAGTCTTAATAATCTGCCTTCATTATATCACCTCCTGGGAAGTGCATTCTAGTATTCCTCTACTCTTGCTAGGAAAATCTTCTGCTCGTCATTTCCTTTGGATTTTCCCAGTCACCTACAACAGGAAATTTCAGACTATGGGCTATCTTCCTTCTTGTGCCTGGGTGAAGGGTGCCAAGAACAGTAGCCGTGGTCAGCACTGTTGCAAGTCCACTATCACCAGCAATAAAAGGTAAAGCTGTGCCTGAGTGTGTGTGCTACTTCCAACACGAGCTCTGCAGTCTCTCTGAGGGGTAACTGAAGCCAGAGGAACCTAATTTAGCTCAGTGAAATTGTGGGTGTGCTCATTTCCTGGTGCTGAGCATCCTCATTCGGGCTATTTCACTGAACACAAGGCTCCTTTCGGGGTGTCTTGTGATCAGAGCAGTTCTGGAGAGGTCAAACACCCTGCTGCAGTGCCAGCCTTTGAAAGTGAAAAGTGCAAAGGAAGCCACAGGGAGCCAAAGCTCTCCCGCAGTGCAGGCGGCAAAATGGCCTTTGCTCTGTTCGTGCTGTCGTTTGATTGTTGTGCTTTTGTTCTCCTGCTAGTGGGCCTGCTCCTACCCACCTTCCCAGAGAAAACTAGCCTGATTTCCAAGAATTTTTCGCTTTTCAGGACCAACAGGTTTGGGCATAGGTTTTCTTATTGGAGTGAGAAAAAGGGATCTTGATCTGTTTTCTGTATGAAAATATACTCTCGTTTTATTTTCCTTGAGGATACATTAGGACAGTATTTAAGGAAGAGGTAGAATTATCAAAAATTAATCAAAATTGTTTGGATAATGTGTAAATTCATTACTTTCAGAGAATGTATATCTTTTATAAAATAGAATACACACCAACGTGTTAGGAAAGCTCTTTATTTGCCTTAATGACCCATGAATATAGCTGTGTGACAGTATTTGAACTCATTTTAATTTCTTAATTTGAGTTAATTGCCATTAACTGGAGTTAAGTTTTCTGTTACCTTTGTAACAACCGACAATAAACACTCATGATGTGACAAGCCCTTCACTACCTTTAACCTTGTATTTTAGAAAGGGTAGCCCTAAGAAAACTAATTAAATGAAAAATGGTAAACCCTACTAGCATGGATTATTAAATGACAGTGGTTTACAAAGCCTGTTGTAAAATTACTGTTGATTTGCTGAAAAACTTGAAGAGTTTTAACACTTATGAATTTCCAAAAAAGTCTATATTTCTCATGGGGCAAAAAATACACAGAGGGAAAAGGAGATTATCTTAAAGTAGATTTGGAACAGTTTTATCTAAAAAAAAGAGATGGTTTGCTTTGTGCCTGGAAATTAGGCATCAGTATGATGTTTTTTGTATTCATAAATGTAAAGCAAAGAGATTGATACTAACATTAATGCAATTCAGAAGAGGCAGCATTAATAAAAATAAGAATTAAAAAATGGAAATATATTCTATCTAAACTCATTAATAATACGCTTTTCTTTTGGAATTCTCCCTTAGAAAATATTAAGAAAATAATTCACATCTCTAACTGGGCAGAACTCCATACGGAAAACAAGGCAGAAATGCAAATGGAAATGTATAGCTCATGTGTGAAGGGAGTGCCAGAGGATAAATGGCATATTTGGGGACTTTTTTGGCCCTGGAACCTCTCTAGCATGCAGGAATAAGCAAGGGATGGAACACCCAAGGAAGTCAGAAATGCCCCAGCCTTTTTGTCTTTGCACCCCCAAATGGAAAATTTTCGAAGGCACCCACCATTGCAAACCCTGATTCCAAATCAATTTGAGAGGTTCCCACTGTAGGGACCCCAAGAGTGAGAAACTTTAGTCTGAGTCATAAGTGAGCCAGCAGCCATATAGAGAGAAATTAATAATTGCACCATAAAAATACATTCACTGCATTTTTTCTACTGGCAAACCCTTAAAAAATGGCATTGCTTCTGACCTGAAGTAAAGACATCTTGAAAGAGAACTTGATCTTAGAATAGTACAGAAAAACCCAATTAGCAAAGGATAAGCAACCTGTTCTTACATGAAAATTTGAAAGTAAAACTTCTGAGCGTCCGTTCATCACATGTGCCCCTTTTACGAAATGAGAGAAGTAAGCATTTTCAGGAGGTGATAGATGTGATTTTAAGACAGATGTGCGAGAGAGATGCCTTTTAGAGGTGACATTTTTCTCTGCATTGATCACCAAGGTGACCTAGCATGAGCTATATCAGGTTTTGATGCCTGCTTTGTAGATAAGTTGAGAAAAAATGTTTCTCAAGTTAGGTTTTTGCTATTTCTTTCTGAAATAAAATGTTCCAGTCCCTGCAATCACAGAGGAGTTATGAGAAATATTATTTCTTCAAGATTTATATTTCCCTCTCCTGGAAATATTTTTAAATGTCCATTTGCTCTTTGGGAATCAAATCACATAAATTGCAAAAAAATATTTAAAAAACAATTAAAATGCTTAAAATGCTTATAATTAAAATAATTGAAAACAGAGAAAGAGATTTCACCCAAACAAAATTTTCTCAGCAATATTTAAAAGCCTCTCCCTGTCTTTTTTGCCATGAGCATGTTAACAGCTTTGAAAGACCAGCTGTGGCAGTCCTAAAACATTGTATTCACTTCCATCATTCATTTGAGAAAACATAAAGAATACGTATCGTGGTGTTGTGCTTTCACTTAAAAAAAAAATCAAACCTATATAAAAATTGAAAGTCATATTGAATATGTCATTCATTTATAGCTATCATGGATTTACTAAAATAATCAAATTTTAAATAAAAGTATTGATTTACAAAGCAAGAAAATGTAAACTATATGTGCAATATATACATTTTTTTTCTCTTCATGTATTTGCTAAAATGATGGTGAAAAACAGCCAAGATTTTGGGGGGGGTTTTCCCATAATTTCCTGAAAAAGGAGCTGTGGAAACTAAGTTAATGACTTCAGGTGAGTTTTGCTTGTTAGTGTAAAGAAGTGTGTTGGGTTTGGCTGGGATAGAGTTAATTTTCTTCACAGTAGCTGGTATGGGGCCGTGCTTTGGCTTCATGCTGAACATAGTGTTGATAACTCAAGGAGGTTTTTGTTATTTCTAAGCAATGCTTGCACAGCCTCCTGGCCTTTTCTGCCTCTCAGCCCACTCCACCAGGCTGGAGGGCACAAAGATTTGTGAGGGGACACAGCTGTGACAGCTGACCAGAGCTGAGCAAAGGGAGCACAGCACCTGGCTCAGCGTTTAAGCTGGGAGGACTGAGCTCTACTCTGCCTGTGCACACAGCTTCTGCTTTACCTATTAAACTGTCTTTATTTCAACCCACACGTTTACTCTTTCTGCTCTTCTCTCCACCCCACTGGGCCGTGGGAGTCAGCAAAGAGTGCATGGGGTTTAGTTGCTAGCTGAGGCTAATCCACAACATGAGGTCGTGTGGCTCTGCGTGGAAAACAGTGATTTTGACCATGTTTTAGTTTTAGCCTCTCTTGATTCCATCTTGTTCCATACCAGGGTGAAGTGAAAACAAGGTCCAGAGCATAATCCACATCCATCTTACTTCCCGTCTGAGACTTTCTTTCTAAATCCTGAGACCAGTGGTAGTGCAAGCTACAGCAAAGGGAAAGCATCTGTTAAGAAGTTTAGAGAGGTTTTAGGCTGTCTTTTTCAAAACTACTTTCTAGTGACAAAGTCTCAAAGGCACTTCAAACTCAGGTGAACAAAAAAGCTGCTATTGATAAACACAGCATAAAGATACACAAAGGGGATCACAGACACCTTTTCTGACATAACTTTAAACTTAAGATAGAAGTGTAATATAACAAAACAAGCAACAAAACAAGTAAGATGTTTCATATCTAAAGCAGACTACCAGACCTTACCCATTTCCTATGTGGTGATCATTTCTGTCTGCATCTGATGTGTCCATGTCAAAGTGCCAGTGATGACAATGGGAAATCTTTATAGAATGCATTCCAAATGTATGGTGCAAAGGGTCCGTTGATGCAAACTATCACAGCTATAGGGTAAAAAGAAAAAAAGTATTCATAACAACTGAAAAGTTGCTTCAAAAAATATGTTGTCTTTCTTCAAAATGGCTTGATAGCATGGATGAGCCCTGCATTTCTTTAAATTTCTGAATAGATAGGTTTTCCTTTCTCTATGAACAATTTGAATAATCCTTAACGAAGAGTACCTCAAGGATCTAACCCAGACTCAAGTCCACATGGATGTCTCCAACACCATTTTCTAGGTCTTAACTACTAAATTATTTTTCTGATGAAATTATTTAGTTAATTTAGAAAATCAAGGGTGTAGCTAGTTCCTTTTTTATTTCTTGATTTAGAAGGTTAATTTTATTGTAGTTAGTGCAGAAGAATATTTCTATTCTGACAAGTGAATATCCTGAGGGGAAAAAAATGTTAAGTCCTTCATTTTCACTAACAGAATGCCTATGGCATTCCCCTAACCAAGATACTGCTTTTCTTAAAGGAAAAGAAAATATAGAAAAAAAGCAAAGTCCAAAGAGCAGGGTCTTTTTAATAGAATTTAGACAGATAGTATAGGCAGGAGAACCTTCAGCCTGCCTAAAAGAAAGGAAGAATTTAAAACTATAAAATAGGGGAGTCTGTTACAGAAGGGAAACACCTTGATACTCACTTCTTTCTTTCACCACACATTATTCTACCTTTTTCTTAGTTAGAGGTTCAATAGAGGCATATGATGCAAACAATTAAATAGGCTGTCTTCCTTTTCCTAGAGTAATCAAATTGAATTAAAATGTTAGTATTGAATTTTAAATTGTTAGAATAGAGACATAAAAGTAATGATTTCTAAAAGTAAAGCTATTTTGTAAATTTGACTGCTTTTAAATTAGTCATTTAAAATGGGTCACTTAAACAGAACTTAAAAACTTTCAAAGAATCACAGAATGAGGTTGGAAGGAACATCTGGTGATCAGCTTGTCAAACCCCTGCTCAAGCAGGACCACATGGAGTCTGCTGTCCAGACCATGTTCAAGATGATTTTTTCATGTCACCAAGGATAGAGGCTCCATAACCTCCCTGTGCAACCTGTGGCATTGCTCAGTTACCCTCAAAGCCAAAAAAAGCCCCTTCCTGATGTTCAGAGGGAACCTCCTGAATTTCAGTTTGTGCCCATTGCCTCTTGTCCTGTCAGTGGGCACCACCAAGCAGAGCCTGGCTCTGTTCTCTATACAGCCTCTCTGAAGGAGTTTACACAGACTTTGATGAGATTCCCCTGGGCTTTCTCTTCTCCAGGGTAAACAGCCCCAACTCTCTCTGCCTTTCTTCATTTGTGAAGTGCTCCAGTCCCTTCATCACAGTCTATTTTCTCTGTACTTATTCTGTAAGAATTCTAAGTTTATTAGCACAGACATGCACAATGGGGACGCCAACACTCAGACACATGCTGAAGTGACCATCCTTCTTAACACAGCATTGACTTCATTGTATTCTGCAAGTATTCATTTCTGCTTTATCCTTCTGACCTATTAACGTATTTAACAGAGAAAGCTTCACTGGAATCTTTGGCATACATACTGGACAGCTGCCCTAGCAGTTTATGTTTTCAAATGTACTACCTTTTCTGGCTCTAGGGGATTTGTTTTCTGAATGTTTCCAAAATGTGATCTTTTCATACAATTCCCTTCTGATCACCACAAAGAATACTCAAAACCTTTCCACCAAAATACTGGTTTGTTCTGCATCAGTGGATGATGTGGTCCCTTCTTTGAATCTCACAGGCTGAGCCTTAGACAAAACACAGCCAAGCAGCTTAACATGACCACTCACCTCTCCAGAAGTTCCACTGTAATAGCCTGATAGAGAAGACAGTGTGAATCCTGCTATCATCAGTATAATATCTTTGGACTTTACAGCCTGTATAAGGCAGAAAAAAACAAAATACAAGTTTAATATAGAACCTTTTTGGAATAAAATTTAAAATAAAGACCTGACAGATTAATAATAATAATATAATATTGGAAGAAGTTTAATTGCAATCAAAGAACTTCAGAGATACACAGGAATTATCAGCAAATTTTTATTACATTTTTAAAATATTTTTAAAATCTAAGGATATTAAAGCTTAATCACATTGACATCTAAACATAACAATTCCAGCTTTTAATTTTTTCAAATAGCTATTTTGTTTGCATTATAAAAAAACAGATGAGGTGGTGATGGTCTTTTGCTTCATGCCTTATTGCACAGCTAAGGTGTGCATAAATCTGCACTACTTGATGCTCTGCCTGGCCTTGCCCTGATTACTTAAATGGAGTTTTATTGGGGAAACTATAATAATAAAGACTAAGCTGCAGCTCTGAAGCAGTCCTGCAGTGTATGACATTATAGGAAGAGAACCTCAGGAGTTTTTTTCATGTCTGGTTTCTTTTAGCCTGTATTAAAAGGAAAAAGAAAGAAGGAAAAGAAAAGGTAGAAAAGTGATAAAACACTAACGCTTAGAATAAGAAATAAACGAATATATAGAAATACACAATGCCTTAAAGTTTCCAGCAATGCTGCAAAGGTACTGCCATGTGAACATTGCCATCTAATGGTTTATTTAAGAGTAGTAGCTGGAACAATTTAGCAGCATTCCCAAGTCGTGGCAGAGTAAATATCTAAGCAGTATTAGGAAGACTAACAAAATATTTATTGGTAGAGTCCTGAATTGTCATAATTTAGAGAAATTACATTTTTATGTTATTTTCATTGGGTTTGACACTATTCCTATTCTAATGTACAACATTTAGAGTTGATTACAGCATGTAACAATCACAGATATCTGTTTTAAGAGCAAACTGCAGCAATTAAAGTATTGAAATCATAAAATTAAAAATACTTTTTGATATCATATATTAAAATATTTTTAACCTAGAAATCAAGAAATAAAAGGTCAGAATTTAAAATAAAAGTGGTACTGAGAAAGCAGAAAAGCAGGGCGAAACCTCTGAATTAGAGTTCTATGCCATTCTTAGCTAAATGTAAAAACTGAACCACAAGAATGAAGAACACTTATTTCTCTAGTCCTTTTGATCTCTGGCTTCTTATTCTATATTCCTTTAGTAATAAAATACATAGTGGGGTGTTTTTACTTCATGATTTCATTTCAAGTTGATTTTGGCTACGTAGGAATATTTTCAGCGTAGTGATCTTCATGGAATTTAATGTTGAAAAATAACCTTTATATGCAGCAAGAATTTCTACATGAGGAATATGTCTCTCTTGCACTAAGATGGCTTAGAATAGATAGAACAAGATGCTTCCTATGGAGCTTTAAACCATCTTATAGAATCTGGTATTCCTGTCACAGTATTCTGTAAAACTCTATAGGGATGACAACATACTCTTAAACCATACAGTATTTTTTTCTGCAGGGGAAAAGAAAAAAAAGCAACTGTAATCACAAAAAAAAAAAAAAAAAAACCCACAAGGATGATTGCTGTAATAAAGCTACAGGCCATGTTTTATTAAGCTATAAACACAACCTTCAGCCACAAAACAAGCTTGCTGTCTTTAGCCTACTCACCAAATAGATACGTTTCCAGACACTGTAAGATATCACTGAGCTTCTAATTATCAAAATTCCAAGCTATAACCTGTGCAGTTTAGGTAATGCAGAAAATATCTTGTAATGATGTGTACTTGATGCTACTGATACCTATGTTGCAGTATCTCAAGGAGCTTTAACAGCAGTTAATGAAGTGTAATTAAGGATGACCTTGCTCTTGAGGGCTTGAGCTGTGCATACATTCCAGTGCAAAATTCCATCATAACATTTCCACTAAAGGACCTCGAGTACTCTGATTTCCTTACAAAGGAGAACTGCCACAAATATTAGAGAAATAAGAAGATATATTAAATAAATATTAATACAAAATAAAAAAAATTAGAAGTGGTCCATATCTGCCATGCCATAGAAATGAGGATCTGGAAGATATTTCAAGAGACCAGAAATTATGGAGGCAGATCATTCTCTATACTTACTGTGCAAAAATTCAGTGAAGCACATACCACAGTCTCACAGTGTTGCACCATTATCAAACTTAGAATAACATTTCTCAAACTAAAAATAAAGCTGGTTTTTTTTCCTTCCAATTAAACTACTGTCATACACTTTTTCTCTGTATAACTGCTCATTTCCTAAAAATTCCATCTTATCCATTTTCAAGATCAAACAGTGCAGAGCAGGCTTTCCCCCTGCCTGCTTCATGCTTTCCAAACCTCTTAGTATATTTTATTTTTGTTCTGTGAATTCTGTCTAAACCATTTATGTCTTCTTTAACACCTGGTGCTGAAAGTGGAATGAGTACTCTGTGTGAGGCCTCTCCTGCTCTGGTCAGAGTGTGACAATGAATTCCTCCCCATGGTTCATGTGCAGTGTAGCTGCTAATGCACTTCAGAGTGGGAATTGAATGTTTAGTGGCACACAGCATGGACAACTCAGTTTTGTGTTCAAACATGATTTCAAAATTACTTTCCTCTGTATTGTTGCCGACCCAGGTTTTCCTCAGGCTGAGGGCTCCCCACGAGGCAGTGAGACAGGGGCTGGCCAGCCAAGGATCATTACAGCCCCTTGCCAAGAGCAGGACAACTCAGGGCACTGGGGCAGCCCCAGCCCCTGGCACGGGGCACATCCCTGGGGATGGGGACAAAATGGGCATGGAGACAGGCTGAGGCCAAGCTAAGACATCAGGTCAGCAAGATAGGGTCAGGATCAGCAGGAATGAGGCCAGTCAGAGATATGATAGCTCAGGCCTGAGCAGTTTCTAAGGGTGGGAAGCAGGGGCATTCCCACTTTTCCCTAATTTCTCCCAGCTCTTTCTCCTCACACACTTCCTCAGCAGCTAGGTTCAAGGCCACAGACCCAAGGAGTATCAGAGGTGGCCACTGCCAGCACAGCTCCTGGGGAACAGGAAGAGCAGCCATGGCCCAAGACCATGTCACTTCCAATCCCACTGTATGAGGTTTGCATGGCCAAGATTTGGTAGCAGAGGAGCTACAGGGGTGGCTCCTGTGAGAAGCTGCCAGAAGTTTCCCCCATGTCCAGCAGAGCCAACACCTGACAGCTCCAAAGATGGACCCACTGCTGGCCAAGGCTGGGCCAATCAGAAATTGTGGTAATGCCTCTGTGATAACATAGTTAAGAAGAGAAAAAAAAGTTATTGTGCAGATGTAATTGTGGCCAAAGAGGAATGCAGTCAGAGTATGCAGGACGAGCAACTCTGCAGACACCAAGGTCAGTGCAGAAGGAGGGGCAGGAGGTGCTCCAGGCATTGGAGCTGAGGTTCCCTGCAGCCCACAGTGTGGCCCATGGGGATGCAGCTGTGCCCCTGCAGGACATGGAGGATCACAGAAATGCAGAGATCCCCCTGTAACCTGTGGAGGAGATCCACACTGGAGTGAGTGAGAGAGGTGAGTGGCCGAGAAGAGACTGTGAACCTTGGAGAAACCTGTGCTGGAGCAGAGTCCTGGAAGGGGTTTGCAGGCACATGGAGAGAGGAGCCCACCACTGCAGCCGATTTCCTGGTAGGATTTGTGAATGCATGGAGGATCCATGCTTGGAGCAGCCTGTCCTTGAAGGGCTGCACCGTGTGGAAGAACTACCCTCATTGGAGCAAGTCACAGGGAGCTGTTGCTCGTGAGATGGACTCACGCTGGAGAGGTTCAAGGAGAACTGTCTCCTGTGGAACAGACCCCACAGTGGAACAGGGGAAGAACTCCTCTCCTTGAGCAATGGGAAAAACAGTGTGTGATGAACTGACCATAACCCCCATTCCCCATCTCTGCACTGCTGCGGGAGGAGATAGGGCTGGGAAGGAGGGAGGGGTGAGGGGTAGGTGTTTTTAAGGGCTTATTTTACTTCTCATTATCCTACTCTGATTTTATTAGTTAATTTCTCTAATTAATTTCTCTAATTAATTTCTCTAATTCTAGCCTGTTTTGTCCATGACAGTAATCAGTAATCTCTCTCTATCCTTATCTCAACTCATGAACCTGTCATTATACTTTCTTTCCCCTGTCCAGCTGCAGAGGGGAGTGAGAGAGTGGCGTTGGTGGGTGTCTGGCATCCAGCGAGGGTCAACACACTAAACCCACCTAAAACTAACTCCCACTTTGACCAGAAGTAACCAAAATCTCTTTTTTTGTCTGTGGCTTTGTGACCATGTTGTGCACAAACTTCACGGTAATTTCATCACTGTAATAAAATTTTGATTCATCACCACCACTTGCTTTTCCTGCTAAGCAGAAAAAACAAGCTAAAGAGACCTGTTAGGTTGAATAGGGCATTTCTTCTTTGCTCTCCACTGAACAAGGGGGTTATGGTCACAAAGACAGAGGTCACCCCAGTTTGCAGACAGGAGTTCACAGAATTTTGACCAGTTTATCAGGCACCAGCTGCACAGAGGTTATGGCTTGGCAGGCAGCTTTAGCATCCTGTTGGGAATTAGTCTGACAAGAAGTTCTGTGAGAGGTGTGCAGGCAGATGGATTTCAAGGTAAAAAGCTGTCCTGAAACAAGTGTTGCTAAGAATTGGAGTGATTCAGGTGGGTGAGTCGTTTTGCCATCACCATCTCATGAGTCAAGCAAATAAACTGTAATGACTCATTTGGAAAACCCAGGCACTGAGCAACGACTGCATAGCTTATGTTTTCATCCTTGTCAATTACGGAGAAAATACAAAGTTTGAATCCAAAATTTCTTTTTAAATAGTAGTGGGTCACTGAAGGTGAGTCAGTTAAATGATCAGTAATTCTGATATGTAAGAAGCAAAACCTGTTGGTTTGATGCCCAGATCCTTTTACTCAAAATCTTATGATACCCCATGCTTTTCCACTAATCTCCACTGCTCTTTTTGACATTCCCTGTGACCTCTCCAACCTTTCTTTATTCCTCATTTTGAAACGTGTGCATCCTTTGTCCCTTCCGCCTATATCAGTTCCATATCGAGACTTTCTCCACTTCCCTCTCTTTATTCTCTTGGGCTTTTAGTTAATCTTCTTTTCGAAAGCACCATTTGCCCTTTACTGTACCACTCACACAAACAGATTTTATGAAGTCATAAGCCCTGGAACTTGCATACGTTCGCAATAAATATTTGATGTGAATTCTTGTTCAAAACGGGAAAATAAAACCAAACGTTTCACACGATACTCCGGGGGTGTCCCGCCCTTAGCGGAACGCCCGGGAGTGAAGCGGTACCTTGGTCAATGCTGCCATCCAGCGCCCGCCGGAGAAAATAAACCCCTGACCTACTTTAGACCCGCTTAGCTCTCTCCCTGGCTCAATTACTTCAGAGCAGGCATCCAGCGAAGTGTGTAAGGAGATAGCTCCGAAACTGTCATTTAACATTATCTTCTAGTTTCATGTGATGAATTTAGATTCTGTGCCAAATAGTGCCCTTACTAGATATATTTGCGGGGTTTTCTACAATAAAGAAATACAGAGACAAAATAAAAAATTAAAATAAATCAGCAAGTTGTTATTTAACAAGAGTGTTTATTCAAATGTTTTGTAGATATTTCGTTTTCTAAAATATCTTTCCCAGCATGCGTTTATATAACCAAGGATTTTTCTTATACACCGAGAAGAAATAGAATTATAGAGAAGTGCCATTGACTCCAGGGAATGAACACCAGACCTATCTCAAAAGCTATAAAATAATTGCAAGCATATAGTTTTATTTTGGAATAAATCTAAAGCATGATTATTCAAGCATTTTCAGGGTAAGAAATCTGCCTTAACAATTCATGAATCATATTCTTTCTCTGCCAGGATAACTTCATTTGTGTCTATACTCAAAGTTAGAATACTGAACAAATTTCTCTCAGGAGACTTTCAATGGCATCTGCCTTTCTCCATTGATTTTACAGGTAGTTAAATGTTAGCTTTAATAGGACTGGATCCTAAAACTTAAAATGCTTTCCTTCCGTAGAATCCCTGCTAGATTTTTTTCCATCAGTGAGAGACTGTGGCATAGATTAAGAGCACTTGTCCTACCAACCAGTCTTGCACTGCCTGCAAGTGTTTTGTGTCAGTGCATGGGATAGCAGGCAGGTAGTTTGGGAGACTGAAAAGGATGGAAGTGCTAACCTTCTTGAGCATGAACTGGCTGAAAGATGATAAAAATATTACAACTCTAAATGAATATGAAAGCCTGAGCAAAATCCGTTCATTATCTTTCTGAAGAGGTTCTAATTTGTTCATTCCAAAGCCTGCTCATCACTAAGAATATTATTGGTCTTCCTCCTATATATCTGTGACAAATTCCCTAGAAATTCAATCTTTAATAGCAGCATTAGTAAACAACATAGATATTTCCAGTGCAGATACTTATCATAAAGTCATCTTCCCAAATTTGTAACCCTGGAATGGAAAGGGGATCTGTTTTCTGAAAGCCTTGTTTTGATACACTTCTGTAAAATAAATGGAATTGGTCCGTAGAATTGCACCATTCTTTAACTTAGCTATAAGCCTAACTATTTTAGATATTTTTTATACCTAGTCACAATACTGTGAATCATTATCACTGTGCTAAGCAGCTCCTACAAAATAACAAGGGTAAAATAGTTCAGTGCATTTAGTTACTAAGCTTTCATTCAGATACAACATTTTATCCCTTCCTTCTCGACAACCATCAAAATAAAACTAGCATTAGGAGCAGTTCACAGAAAAGAGGATGGTGAAATGGCTATATTGATGCTTAACTCTGCCATTTTGCTCACTGTGATGACAGTCAGCTGCCAAATGAGAAAATAGTTGCAGGCTCAAATAGAGGACTGAATGAAAGCGGTGAAAAAGATCTTTACTCTATAAAATCTAGTAAAACATTTGATGTTATGCCATATAGAGGAGCTCATTATTTACACAAGGACACTGAGATCAGTAGTTAGTTTAGTTTAGTAAATTACTTCCTAAATGTGAAGGAGGCAACAATTGATTTAGAAAGGGAAGTTTTACCATCCAGATTGAAAACACGGGGAAAATACATTATTGCAGATCATTCTTGAAACTGTTTTTATACAATATTTTAGTTTTAGGAGCATCACACTAAAAGCTGGGAGCTGTAGATGGATTTTGAACATGGTGTAATGGGGATGTTCAGTACTGGAACTAGTATTAATGGCTGGATTAGTGAAATGGGAAGTATAGAAGAGAAAAATGCTAGATTGCATTCAGAGACACATACAAGAAAACTGATGCTCTGAACTGAAAATTTAGCAGCCTTAAAACGAAAGAGGACAAAAAATAATTTTGTTCCTTCCACTCTATAAGTTGTCACTGTAGTACAGCCAAAGCAAATATAATCATTTCCAGCTAACAAACTGTTACTTCTATTGTCCGGCTAAGAATTTGAGGAACTGTGCCCATAATTCTGATGGGCCTGTTGAAGAAAGGGGTTGTTCATAAAACAAAATTTCAAATAAACATAGAGAAGATCATGTGGGCTCAAGAGGAAACGGAAAGAAGCCCCAAAGACAAGGCTTGAATAGTTTAGTGAAAGAAAAGAAAAAATAAAAAAGGGTATAATTAATGGTCCCTTACTTCTCCTACTGGGAAAAAAGTGAACAACTTTTTCTGAGTGAGAACCTAAGTTAGTGTCATTTCTTGTGATTAGAACCAGATACATTCTGTCTATTCTGCTTTACTCTCTTCCAGTGAGGAGATATTTCGACGGGAGAAGAGGAAGTAAAGGGCACAATGGAATGATCCCTGAGTGATCATTCCACCCAGCATGACTTTAAAACTACTTGCAGTTTTCTATAAAACTATTTTTTACATGGTACTACTAGGATCTTGGGGCTTTCACTCTTCAGTTATGCCTACCATGAGTTGAATCACAGTGTAAATGCCTAATTACATCAAGTAATGTCACGCGTTCAGACTGTAGATCTCTCACTAGTCACCTAAGGCTCTCTTCAGAGTCAACAGGAGAAAAGTGGGACTTACAGGCACATTTTATCTGCCTTGTCATAAATTTGTTGCTGCAGCAGTAGTTACACAGCATCCCAGAAGCTCATACTGAATGACTAGCTGAGAAATGGAGTTCTGAAAAACAGCAAGCAGGATAAATCTCCCTCTCTCTTTCTAAAATAGACATATTAAAACACAGGCTGTACGTGGTACTCACACTCCTCAGATACCATGAACTCAGGAGAAAATGAAAGCCACTCTGTCTGTGATAAAGACAGAACTCAGAACAGCTGTGGTCTAAGCCATGTATTTAAAACATATTTTAGTAAGAGCTGCATATGCTAGAAGCAATTCTCACAGAATTAGAAAAAAAATAGCTGCAGAATGAATGCAAGGACTGAAATTATTTAGGCAGCCCTTTTATTATCATAAGCTATCATCATGAGAATACAACTGGAATCAGTTTCTGTGAGTCAGCAAATCCAAAGCAATGAATGTAGCTCTGCATGCACAGTGGGACTGTATTATGCCTTTTATAATTTTTGTTTACCACTTGGCATCCTGAAGTATCATAAAAAATCAACGGCCTTCACCATTCGCTGTGTAGGGCTCTGAAATGCTGCTAAACACTATGATGAGCAAGAATGAATACTGCCCAATTAACTTCATTTATAGAAACATTTTGTCCTTGAAAGTCCATTACCTACGGACTACGGGTTTGATATTTTCCTTCTTTTGCACACAGATTGCAAAGGGATGAATATTTTTCTGTGTTTGTAGGTGTGATTGCAAGTTATTTTAACTACCTTTTGTTAGTTGAATGAAAACAGCAATGCTAAAGTCTGAGGTAACACACAAGCATATAAGTGACAACTTTCCTTTGCTATTAACAGTTGCTTACTTGATTCTAAGATGAATAATAAAATGACGCTGGATAACATAGTCAGTTAATATTCTAAGAACTATGTATAAATAATAATTGTCCCTTTTTATAGCATATAGTATGTAGGTCATGGGAATTCTCATTTCTTGTTGGGTTTCTTTTTCTGAATTCAGTGCAAAACAAAATAATCACAATTATCACTGTGAAATCAGCATATACAATTGCATACTCTTGTAGACAAAAGAGATTAAGTGCACATATCTCCATTATCTGTTTCAGGATTATTTTGGGGCCAGCAAAGCCAGATTTTATAGCACCTTATATTTTGAGTAGCATATGAATTTGCTTTAGGCAATTTATTTTCCTAAGTTAATTTCTTGTAATGTCCAATGAAGCTCAGAAAGAGAAGTCATGGGTTTGTGAACACAGTGACAACTCAAGTCCCCTGTGATACATTTAATTGAAAAAAATCCCATAACCTAATAAATAAGGCAGCTATCTTAGAATTATATTCCTTGAATTTAAAAAATCTTATTGCCTTTTATTAAATGAACTGGATTAAGATATAATGCTTAATATATACACAAAATAGGACATACCTCGGAGTAGTATATGACATCTGAAACAAAAAAAAAATCTTAAGCATCAAGGTTTTTATTATTTTTGAAAACAAGATTTTCTGGTACAGTGGCAACGCACCTAAAAGCTCAGCCATCAAAAAAAGCCATGTTCTTGTGGGATAGTGTAGGACTGTTGTAGAGCAGTATATCTCCATAAGCAAAGTGATCCAGGCATGTAATTCCTCTGAGATCAGTAATAAAGTCCTTGTTTATGTCAATTGAGGAGTTGATCTAATATATGAAAGTCAGAAATAAAAATATTTAATTATCTTCTCCTAAGTTGTCTAGTTAACAATGATCTCAGATCTTTTTTTTTTTAAAGCAAACAATTTTATTTCTTGCATTTTATGAGATGAATGCTATAGGTTTTTTAAAAAGAACACTTGTGAGAAAGTAGAATGCATCATACAGGACTATGCTCTTTTTAAATTTCCTAAAATCAGCAGCTCCTTAGTTCCAAAAAACCCAAAGACCAACTGTGCTTCCGATACCAACCCAAATTAATTTACATGAACATTTGTCCAGATGTCCTGTTGACCTACAAGGTCAATAGATTTTTTGAGATTTTTTAAGAAAAATAACTTATAAAAATTCTGAGTATGGGCATTTTCTTAACCATAAAGTATTTGCTGATTAATCAGAAGAAATTTAGGGAAAAACCCTTAACTTTAATCTTGAAATTCATTATTATTAAAGAATAAATTATTTAAGATTTTACATACATTAAAAAAAACCCTAGGAACTTAAATTTTAGTTTTCTGAACTGACTACTAAAACTATTGATAATATCTTATTAATATCTTAATCAGATCCTGGAAGTTTTCCCACATCTACTTTACATTTGGGTGTTACGCTAATTAATAAAATTGTATTTGTTGTAAAACGTAATATCTTTTCTAACTTCCATCATTATTCTGTTGCTTTTGCATGATTGCTCCAAATGGAAAGGGAAAGGAAAAGGGAACGAGAAAGGGAAAAACAAAATAAACTCTAGATCGAGCCAGTAAATTACAGTCATATTTCATAGGAGATCTGAACTAAATTCTAAGAAAATTCTTCTTTGATCTCCTCTCTTGTCCATGTTACCTTGCTTAAAAATTTCATAGATAGAAACAAATACATGTTATGGCTGATGAAAAAATATGAGTTTACATGAATAGAATCAACTTGGGTGGACTTACTTGGCAGTTGGTTAGGAAAAGAGAAAATACGTGCTTTTCTCAGTTTTTTTTTCAGTTATTTAGAACTTTGAACGTCTGGAAAGTATGTTCAACACAATCAACCACAACTCTCCAATTTAACAATTAAATTATTATACCAGCCTTCCACATGTGAAAATGTGATTTTGAAGTCCTCTGAGATAAAACATGAAAATGAACCAGTAGATGGATACAACTAATATTTTAGGCCCCTGTGCAAAAATATCTTTTTTGTTTTAACTAGTAGTTTTATGAAGACTTAGGAACAAAATAAAATTCAGTTATCTCAGCAGTGTTAACACAAAGTGCCAACTTAGAGCAGACATGGCTAAATTCTTAAAAACTTCACAGTTTGTCTCAGATCATTTACTCCATAGAAGCCTGGACCATTGTTTCAGCAGCTCTTAATAGTGTAACTTCCCTGGTTTGCAGTTTAAAAAGGACAATTTGAAAGGAACATGTGTTTCTTTTAATTCTCTCAGGACTTTAAACCGACCACAGGGACTTTGCTCTTGGTACAGAGACCAAGCACAGAACACTTCAGCTCCAAAGGGAGATGTGTCAGAAAGTTGTGAGAACTTTCTGACATATGGAGATTGTTCTTTGACCTTCACAACAGTGGAGACAACTAGCAGCTACTGCAATTAAGAAGTCTAGTGGAAGCAAAGGGAGAGAAGTCAAACTGTGTATCCCTTGTGATCTCTGTGAAGTCCTGATGCAGAGATAATAAGAATGTAGACCAAATTCTATCCCTGTGATGTTGAGTTTAGAGAGAAATTCACATTATACATACCTGCAAGATAATAAAGACTTGGTGTCACACTGCCAGCATCAGCTCTGACTTTAAGGTAACAATTTGGTCCATTATCTTCTGTGTGATGCATTATTCTGAAACAGTTTTCAAGAAAAAGTATTTGTACATTGATAAATCTTTGCACACAAAAACCACACCTGTTTGGTTTTTTTAGTTGTACTATAAATAAATATTAAGTGTATAAATTTGCTTTTAAAAGAATATGCAACATATGCTTTGTTAAAAATTGTGGATTAGAAGAATTTTGAAAAGTCAGAAGAACATGAAAAATAGTATGAAAGAGGTGCAAATTCTAAGCAGCTGTTTCAACATCTACCCAAGAAATTATTTTCACTTATTCTGATAATTAGGGGCTTTTTAATTGCTAAAAAATTAAACTTTTTTTTTTTCTTTTTCAACTATTTTTTTTTTCTCCAAATCTATTTAAACTGAATCCTGGAATCAATCTATCCCATGTTTTTTCTTTAACCAAATTTTTGTTTTCTCTACTCCAATGCTTGGATTTTTTTATCCCATGCAAATAATCAAATCTATCCAGAAGCATTAGTCATATCTATTATCCACACAATAAATGGAAAGTTAGAATCTCTCCAAACCACTCAGTTGTGAGTACTGCTCAGTTATGTATCAAATCTAATATCTCTACTACTATCTCAGCCTAACCCTGAGATCCCACAGCTGAGGCTGTGTGCAGGTAGTGCCTGAATTGGAGTTGTAGAGCTGTCAAGGATGATTTTGGATGTGCTGGTTACATGTGCCTTCATGCACACGCAACTCAACAATTCTAAAAAATGTGATCTTGCACCGGCATTCGCAAATACTACAAGAAAAAGTTCTCTTTCCAAATACTTCTCAAATAACCTAGAGCCTTGGTCTGAAAAATAGATTTTTTTCACAATGCTGATCCAGAATATGTTCCTAAATTTGATGGGAGGCAGATGGGGAGGGGAATCCACCTAAACTTTCTCGAAATGTCTTAAATCCTGAAGTGACCCACTGATGCACTGGATTGCCCTGCTGGACTCCATGTGTTTTCCCTCTGTCCCAGTAGGTGGCAGCCTCAAGAGGCTCTGGTTTTTAATGATCATCCAGGCTCAGAAGGGAGTTTCATTGTTACGTAGAATATTGTTCAAATACACAAATGTAAACGATTTTTTAAGATATCCACTTAAGCTGAACAAATTCATGAATACTAAGCCTCAGGTTACTGTATTATTTAACAGAGTAGCTTCCCAAGACAATTTATTACATCTGGTGGATTTCTGGCATGTGTCCACTTCACAAATCCTGTGCTAAAGACATAGTCTGTACTTCATCTCACACAACATACTCAGTCTTATCCCTAAAATAACTAAATGTACTTTCAGCACTTTGTTTAGGGCCTTCAGTCTTGTTTGTGTATACAGACTGGCCTTAAATGACACTGAAAGAATAAAAACTGTGACTACTCTCTTAGCTGGAAAAAAAAAAAAAAAAAAAAACAGCAAACCCCTTTTTTTTCCCTATTCCTATGTCAATTTTTAAACGCTTATTCAGGATAAAAATTCTTGAAAATAAAACACATTCTGAACTTTAAAAAAAAAAATCAAGATTAATAAATCAGCTTCTTGCAAAGACTGTGCATCTGGAAAGGTGTGTTAATTCAGTGCTCCTATGCTCCCACTCCCAGTCAGCAACAAGTATCTGATAAACAGGTTTTTAACTGAGGACTTTGTAAGTTGCGACTGTGCCCAAACTCCCATTACTGCTAATGGAAGCTACCTACACACTCTCTGGATATTTGTCGATGTTTTTTTAAATTTCCTTGAAAAGTACATTATCTAAAGCACTTAGCACTGTGGAAGCTAATAGCAAGAACAATTTAAACAGAGAAGCACTAGTGATGTGTGAAGCAGATCTCAGTTTGTCTTCTTGACATGATTCTGTGTTTCTACCATCTTTTCTCAATTTTTTTTCTGTGATGTTAAACATTTTAATTTACAATGAATGCATAAATGCTGCAAAAAAGCAAAATTGTCATGAGAAATAGCTTATTTTCAACAATTTTCTTAGTTTGGAAAAGTACTAAGATTTATGGCCAAGGATATTTCCTGTTGCCTAATTTAAAATTGTTAAACTCCACTGACGGCAGAAATTTTCAACACTATCAGTAAAAGAGGATCCAGACCCTGTTTGTTTAAGCAGAAAAGCCTTGTTCTACCAGCCTCAGCCAAGGAGCTCTATCCATATGGGGAATCTCCTCTTAGTTATATAGGGCATTACCTAAACATTTTCCTGCACCTTGTCCTATACTTTCTTCAGCTAAGCTGCATGACTAGGAGTAGAGCAAACCTCCGTGTTGGTAACAATCTGACAGGTGTTACTTCATCTCTTTATTTCATCCCAGGGAGAACAGTTTTGTGTGGTATCTATGTGCCTCTAGACGTACAAGCAGAGGAGACAAAGTACTACATCATAGTAGCTTTGCCTGCAAGACCACATGTTTTTTACCAGATCTTTAAGGTTAATACACTTAGTTAACATGCTTCTACGTGTTTCTTCTTCTAGTACTCAATTGTATCTCTGATCTTCGCATTTTCTGCACGTAGGAGTCGGCAGGCCCTCCTCCCAAGCCCTTGCATGGCTCAGCAGAGGTGGTAGTCTCTTACTGTGTGGCATCTTTCCATGTAAATCTTTAAAAAACCATCACACGAGCCGTGCTGACAGGCTTATTTCCCCTCAAACACAAATGCATCTCCCTTTAAAGAAGCATGATGTGGGACCTGTAAATGAGTGGAAGAAAAAGGGGCTCAGAGAGAAAAGATTGTTTATTCAGGGGAATTGGACACTCTTCCATAACATGCAAGAACACGCTTTGGTTCAAAGCGCAATAATTAAGCATGTATTGTTTAGTATAAATTACTTTCAAGTCATATTCTTGAAAATGAAACACCTGAAAATGCTTGAAAAGCATTCCTCTGCACCTTAACCCAAATGTAAGTAGATAATGTCAAGATATGTAAAGCTATTTACAAAGATAACTTCCCAGATGAGCTGTTGCTGCTGGGAATGAACAGGCTGTTCTCAAAAACAACAAAAAACCAAACCAAACCAAACCAAACCAAAACAAAACAAAACAAAACAAAACAACTTATTTCAGGTATATATTCACATATATATTTCAGGGTATATTTCTTTAATATAACTCTGCTTATTTTTAAAGTAAGATTACAGATTCTCCTTTCTTCAAAGAGAATAAATAAGAGGAGGGTACCTCTTTATTCATAAATCCAAGTCCGGTGTTTGTCAGCTCTGAGCCTAAAAGCAGCTCTCCTCATCTCTCTCTTGGTTTCCTCCTGAAGCAATGCTCCCACTGCTTCCCTCAGTGTAGAGTTGTTTTCAGACCTGTGTAAATATACGTGATTACTCATGGTTACAGATGTGTGAGCATGTGCAATGCTTTGTTCATTTTAATTCAAATGCAGTAATTCAAATACATCTCCATTTTTGCAAAAAAAGTATTTTCAGTTACTTGGGCCAGCTAATGTTCAATGCTGACCTACGACTGGGCACAAGTGTCCTAACACTTCAGGAACTAATTAAAAAAGGCACTTATCTACTCCTTCAAACAGCTTGAATAAGACAGAAATTTAAAAAGTTATACTCTGCATGAGCCTGGTAGCAACATCATTAAACATCATGATTTCATGTCAGAAGGAGTTTGTTACATTATTTAGAGCTCACTTAGTGTCTTCATCATTTATGCAGAATTAGTCACTTTCTAACGTGATATGTTTGTTGCCTAAACTGGACACTATCTTGGGGACACCTCACCTATCCTGTTCTTATTTTCCTCAGATTTTTTTTCATGTGCTGCTGTGATTATTTTGTCTCCATCCTACTCTCAAGTCCATGTACTGGCACAGCAGTCACTGGCTTTTAACTCTGGACACGTGAGCTGACTTCAGGATGCTTCTCTTAAAACAGCTCTGCTGGAGCTGTCTTTGCAATGCCTTTAAACCTTTATGCCTTCTGAGCAGGGATGACTTTCCATGGGATGGTCTCCTGAGCTGTAGATTGGAGTGGATTGAGACAGGGATCATCACGGGGAAAAGGTAAATTACTGCTATTAGAATTGAAACAAACAAACAAAACAAACACAAACAATACAAACAACAATACTCGTAACTAGAGCATCGAAGTTATTACTTGCATAATTGACTATAGGATATGGTCATCTACTTTTCAGGACCTACGATATTTTTCTATTGTTTTAGCAATGCTCAGTCCTGGGTAAAGAGTTAAACTATTTCCTTGCCAATGCTCTAGGCCTAGCCCTCTATTTTGATATCGTTTTTGATTCAACATCAAGGGATCTGAAAATATTTGAGTCTTCAGGTAATCTTGTAGGTCACTTAAATATAAACTACCTACAAAAAAAAAAAATCTCCCTTCTAAATAGTAAAACTCCTGTCATATTAGGGGTAGGGGAGATGACCAGAAAAATATTTGCGACAAATAATTATTTAGAAATTAATTTTTAAAAATTAATATACAAGTTAGTCTGAACTATTCTGTTAAAAAAAACTAAGTTAGGAATGAGAGAGAAGCAGACATATTTAATTTTTTTCATATTCACCTCCACATGTTCAGATCTCCTCTTTGGCATATCCACAAAAGCCACTTTCATGACTTTGTTTCAGACTTTAGTTCCTCTTGTTTTTTTTGCTCTACAGCTGAGACCTGTGGAAAATAGATTAGAAGACATGGATGAGAATTTCTCTGTATTTAGAAGCAGCAGTTTGGCAGTGAAATAAAAAAGAAGCAGATAATTAGCAAGCAATGTAGGAAGAGATGGTAATCAGCAAGTTTTTGAGCCCTTGAGTTTTGCTGTGATGCATGCATCTCATATGTGATGCTGTATTGATTTTCCATTCTCATTTTCATAATCTACCTACAGGTAATACTGTATTTCCTGGGACACCCTTGGCTTCAGAAGTTATGTAAAGGAAAGTTCTCCATCCTGGCAGTGATGGGACCACCCAAAATGCCTTTGCTATATCAGGTGACAAGAGCATTTCTTTGCTGGAAGACAAATTCATAGCAATAAACACCTTCAGTTCCATGACCACAGCTGATGTTTGTATATTATCTCTCACACTACTCTTTTAGGAAAATCTGACAGAAGATGAACAAAACTTTCATCCTTCAAAGAAGCTTTGTCATTAAATTCTGAGAACTTAAAATAGCTAATATATTATTATGAGGGTCAAGGAAACCCTTCACAGTAAGGTAACAGACTGTTTTTCAAATACCATTTTCCTGATGGAGTTCCTCTGAAATTCGCATTTTTTTGATTGTTCCAATCTGAAAGTTCTCACTCAGCTTTAATTTCTATTCACTCCATATTGTTACTTACAGTGTATTTTTCCTCTCTTGCACAACCTGGCCTTCTTGTTGGAGGACAAGCAAGTTCACAGAAAATGGGAAAAAGCCAGTCAGATTAAAAGATATAAATATTTATTTAGCAGAATGTCTGGCAGTCAATATTGAATCTATAATAAGCATAGCATTCAAGTCACTAAAGATTGTTGCATCAGTACAGAAAATTTTGGTGTGTAAACATACCACCATTTAATCCAACTGTCAATAATGAAAAATTAAATCCTTCCCTTATCTGCGAACTGGAATTGCCCTATGAATAAAGTTGTGATTAAGACTATCCCAGCATGTCTCTTGCCACGCCAATTATTTCCTCTATCCTTGCATACACCGTTATATGTATAGACAAAGAAAGGCTAATTTTTCATTCTGTAAAATGAGTCAATGAACACCTTCTAATCCCATATGGTACTGGGAATTGGGCCTACTTCTCTACTTTAACTTGAAAAATATGGATTCCAGTTAAGTAAGGGAAATTACTTTTACATACAGTAGAAGTAACCTATGTAAATGAGTTTAAGTTGCTGTTATTAGGCTTCTACTGATGATGTGTTGGTGCATATATATATATATATATATTTTATATGTATATAATGTGTTTCTCTTTAAAGAAGAGGATATACACAGATGACACAAAATAGTAAAAAAAATCCAGTATTATATGCCGATTTCTGTGTTTTTACAATTTACTTGTTGAGCTTGTTTTTAATAATTTCAGTTACTTTTTGTCAACTGAGACCCGTAATTTATAGTATTTTCATGCACTGTTGAAAAACAACCATTAATACAGTTTCTGTAACTGTTGGATGCTATATTCATCTAGAATGCCCATTATCCAAGCTGTATTAGTTAATTGTACATAGATAAACTAAATATGCTGTTTCTTCCTTTCCTGATAGCTAAATATGCAGGATGTATGAGTTACTGACTATTTAAATAAATGAGCAGTGCAGGACAAGTTTGTTAAGTCTTGCTTCTTTTTATGAACTGTTAATAAACCACAGTTCTTAAAAAATGCTAGCTAGTTAATTGTGAAGAGTCTGCTCTTGACACTAGTATAAGAAACTGTTCTCTTCATTTGTTGTGAATCCTCTATGTTCCATTGAGGACTTGTCAACAGAAGGGAAAAAAAATTAAAATAATTTCTAAATTTTACTTGTTAGCTTTCTTTTTTTCCTCTGGCAAACTAATAGTGAAATCCTTCATTTTTTAGGGTATTTTGAAATTGAATTTTTTTTAATAAATTCTGAGATTTATAGAAAAACATTTCAACTGAACAAAAAATACAAGTACTTTTTCAAAGAATGTCAATACACAACTTTTTTGTTTCTTTAATAGGAGGAAGCCGTGATTTCTGTAGAAAATTCTTATTTATTCACCACTGTCTAATTCTGAACATACAACACGATATGCAACAGGAATGCAGTATTGGATACCACCCACAGTGCCCACATCATCGTTGTTAACCTGCTTATTTATGAAGAGCAAACAAACAAACAAAGACCCCTCTTAAACTACTTTCGCCACTTTTTTTTTTTTAATAAATTAGATTTACTATATTCTCCCACCTTTCAAGACTTTGAAATATAATTTACTTTTGTTTGTCTGTAGGACATATATATGTAGATGACTCGCCTGTAGCTGATATAATGTATTCATTTACTCCAGAGTAATCAAAGGTCTGACTGTATACACCAGCAGTGGTTTGGAGCATTGCAGTAGTAAACTAAAATCTTCATATAACAGGAAAAAAGAATAAGGATTCTTTAATATCCCTGCAGCTTCTTTGAGAATGTCTCTGGAAAGTCCCTTCTGTGAGTCCAGGTAATTGCCCATGCCTCAGCTCCTTCAGCATTAAAAATCAAACAGTACTTTCTGCCATGCTATGCTCAGAAGCAAGTTAAACAGCCCAGATTCTCATTTCCATCTCAACTACTGTATTAAATTTTTATTCAATGCCTAAATATCTATTCAGAGTCAGTAAGAGATTTGCTTCTGATTCAATGAGATGTTAGTTGTCTGTAATTTAGTTGAACTGAAACCCTCTGTTCTCCTGGAGACAACGGCCAGCAGTAATCAGATCCGGTGGTAACAATGATCTTCTGGCTGTGATTGATGAGCCTCTCACCACATCCTTTAATGTTTCCAGGTTATAAAATTATTTGGTTTTGAGGGTTCAGTTATGAAATTTAAGCAACAGTCTTCCTTTGTGTTTACTTGGTTTAGTCAGAGGGGCTAGTTCAGTTAGTTAGATACCCAGCTAACTAAGGCTGAGACTTTTAATCTTCAAGATTATAAGGGTCAAAAGGCTTATGAATATGTAAATATACCTAAATATATAGACATATAAGTATATCTAGTTCAAAAGCAATCGAATTATCATTGTGGTGCCAAAGGAGAGAACGTGCTCCACAAGACCAATTAAGTGTACTTAGCTTTAATTCACTAAGGACAATACAGAACCAATTATTGTTTTTTTCAACTAGTTCTAGTTACAACAATTAGGCATGGGGGCAGGGAGGAAAGAGATAAAGGTCTCCAAGGACAGGAAGGGGAGTACACCCAGATCTCACTGGCAAGTAAACATGTCAGAAACTAAAACTCAACTACAGTAAAAAAAATCTGAAGCTCTAATTCTTTAATGAATAGGAACATTTCAGCTATTGAAAATTGATGAAAAACAATACCAAATTGGAAATGAGCTGATTTATTCCATTGTAGTCCATAAACATAACAGCGAAAGATCTCCATAGAGTCATTAACTCATAAATGCACAAACTATTCAGTAAAGTACACAGTATCCCAGTCAACAGTTGCAAATGCTTCAGATACATAATACTGGCAAACTACTATTGCTATGGAAACCTTAATTTGTATTCTCAGTTTATTTTTATTCAAGGTTTACAATACAAATAGCCTACAATATCTTTTTCTATTACACTTTTTCTCCACCACTCCTCATTTAACTTAAAAGGAAAACAAAAACTGTACTTAAAGGTAGTTTACCACAGAAAAGTATGCAAGTACTTTTCTTTGGTGTCGGCTCATAAAGTATTTGTGTTTTTCTTCTTCATTCCTTCAAGTCTGCCTCTTAAAATGCATGTATTTCTCCCACTTAAAACCAAAAATATTTAGAATATTTAATCTATTACAGATAATGAGCAGTAGCTCCACCAATACATGGCAAACCCAAATGCTCAAACTAGATACATGCTTCCACTGTGAGTAGGTTGCAGAGTTAGACCCTGATGCTCCCAGGAAACTTTTGGTTTGGTTTGGTTTGGTTTGGTTTGTTTTTGGTTGGTTGGTTGAGTTTTCTTTTTTGTGTGTTTTTGTTTGTTTTGTTTGTATGTTTGTTTGGGAGTTTTTGGGGTTTTTTGTTGGGTTTTTTTTTGGTTTTGGGTGGGTTTTTTTGTTTGTTTGTGGTTTTTTGTTGGTTTGTTTTTTTTTTTTTTTTTAGTTTTTGGGGTTTTTTTTGTTTTGTGTAGTGCACAGGTTGCCTTGCCATGCACTGGAAGTTCAGCTTTTCCAATATGGATTTACTAGTCGTGAAGAGAAGCCTCGGTGTACTGCATACACAGTACTATACATTGAACTAAACCATCTGCAGCATCACAATCACTGGGACATGATTTTATAAAGCATTCAACATTATTTCCATCTGGGAGTTCTCACAGGACCCATTCTAGCTTAGCCTATGCCAAGCACTGTTGCGCACATGCAAATCAAAATCTATCAAATTATGTCAACGCAGAGACAAACCTCAGCACCAATTCCTGACTCCCATTTCATTAATTAGGACACATCCCTTATGCCTGCTAAAATCTGAGCATAACTTAAGACGGTAAAACCTAAACACACAAAATGCTATATATATCATGCCATTCATGGAAAAAATAAGGAAATAAAATCAGTTGTCTCTGGCCCATGTTCCCAAAACTTCTGGTTTTGGCTTCAGGATAAACAAAGGTTTATTTGGTGTCTCTGGCTTGGTCAGTGGTATCTTTTGCTTCACAGTGCACTGGTTTCATTGCTTTCATGTTAACGAATCATTAATTAATGAAGAATGAGTACATCTAAAACCATTAGAGACTGCCTAAATAAAATAATGACATGAAATCTAAAAGTCTTATTACACTGGTAAGAAAAGGCTTATTTTTTCTGTTAAATCTGGCATACCATAACTGTGAAACTCCCATTTTACCCTGACATTTAGTTTTCCAAGACCAAGAAATCTATAATTTTGGGAAAGAGAAATAAAAGTATTTTTCAGCTCTTCTGCTTTCTTTATTCTCATTGAAATTCACAGACCTGAAAGACTTTAGTTCCACCTAACTGCCTGCTATTTCTTCTAATCATTTCACAAGTTTCTTTAACCTGGAATATCACAAACAGGAAATGCCTTGCCACTCTCTACTAAATGTGTTTTGGTATCTGGAGGCAATGATGTTGGCAGATAATACATCAGTGCAGATGGCAGTTGGTGTTCGATGCAAACCACAGGTCAATGTGCCGCACTGTTAGTAGCCATAATAGATTATTAAGAGGAACTACCTATGACACTTTCAGGATGTGTGTTAGCCCTACATGGAATGTTTTTATCACAATTCATAAATATCTTCTTAATTACATGCCAAGTGACACAATTGTGCAGTAATCTGTAGCTGTTCAGGATTTAACTAGAAATTATTGAAAGAACAGAAGAGAAAAGCTGTTCTGTTTTTTTGCTACTTTAACCTTTCAGGCTGAAATGTTTGACTTAAGCAATTCATTTTAACTGCTAAAATGAGTTCTTGACCTATATGTGAAATGTACAACCTATCTATTAATTTCTGCATGAAAACTAATTAAATGTAAATTGATAAGAACAATTCTGGTAATTCATACAAAAACTCTGAGTATGAGTTATTCCAAGGCTGCCATTCCATTTTTTTTAGAATCAAAATATTTTTTTAGTACCATGAAAAGACATTCCTAGGTCTTATATTTAAAGACATGTTGTTATTATAAAATATTTGCTTTCTTTGAGCAACAGCAAACACTCAATAGGTTCCTAGACTCTAAATAGCTCAATTTTTCCATTACTGCAATGCAAAACAGCTGCTGTTCACCTAAATGAAAAGGCTTTCCAGATACATGTGCTTGTGCAGTTTATACAGCATTTATGGGTTTGTGTGATCCCATGTGTGTACTGTAATCCTGTCTGGTTGGATTACCTTTGATGCGAGGGACATCCTGAATCTGATTGACTCAAGGGAACAACAACCCTGTAACTCTTCAACAGATTTTAGCATCAGCTAAATATTGAGAAAATATTTTTTGTAGCCATTCTTAATGGATAGAGAAGTTTCATCAGTTTGGATTAGCTAAAAAACTTTTGTTGTACTACTTAACTGGTTGTTCATTATTACAGACATTTGTACTTCAGTTATATTCTGAGATACAGCCTCTCCTCACAGGGCAAGTAATCCACTTCCAAGCGGCCTGGTGACCATCCTTTAGGTTTGCCCCAGCCTGATGATGTCTTTCTTGCTTTGGAAGAGGACCTTTATGCAGTATTCTGTAAGTGGCCTGAAAAATGGAAGACTAAGGGGGATATTCAGCCTTCTGACTACAGTCACTTCAGGTCACTCTGCTCACATCTGTTTAGACATCTGTCAATGCCAGACTTCTCTGATTTTCACAGAGAGCAAAGGAAGGAAAGTCCTTTTGTCACAGGAGCACCTTCTATCTTGCCAGATACTGCCCTTTTTCCTGTTATAGAAGATAGGTGCAGCAGTTACCTTCTCCTTTCATCAGACAATTTTCCCAATCTCCACAACCTTCCAATTATCATTTCTCGATGATATATGAATGTAAAGTATCCCAGATGTTGCAGAGCAACAAAACTCCCATGAAATAATGTCTGGCTGGCAGATGGGTGCATCCACATCCTACAGGAGGGAATCTCTGATCTCTATCACCCATCACGTCCTTCTGGAGCTCATGCTCGCTCACAGAGTACTTTGAAAACTCTAATCAACACATCAAAATTTCCAAGTGTATATACATATACATATACATATACATATACATATACATATACATATACATATACATATACATAGACATAGACATAGACATAGACATAGACATAGACATAGACATAGACATAGACATAGACATATACATATACCTTTTTTTAAAAAAAAAAAAGCCTTAAGCCATAGCTTATATAGTGCTGGTTTTGAAAATTATTTTTGAAATCGTGTTGATCTACACCGACCGTGAGAAAACAAGTTAGATCAAAACTAGGAACCCCTCTCAAATTCAGTTGTGTGTGCAAGTGTCTTCTTCCACTTGAGTAAAATAGATAGCAACTACTTCACAGAAATGACACTTCTAATTTTTGTTGAAAAGTTTCAACTAATTTTCACTTCAGCAATTTCACAGGAAAAAAGGAAAAATCTCATATCCCTGCTCTTTGCCAATGCCTATGTGCTGAGACTAGTGTTTCTCCATGTGTTTGAGTTTCAAGTCATACTGAGCCCGAAATTACTAGCTTTTCAGATTTCTCTCCTGTCAGATTACTGATAACTTTTACTAAAAAACCTGTCAGACTCATAACTTCAGTGTACCACAAAGTTTTACTTTCCATTCTCTGCAACTGGTGTTGAACATCTTGACTTCAAAGGTCTGTAGAATCAGCTGGAATTCTCTTTTGGTGAACATGGTATCAATTAAATACAAACACTTTATCTGCATAGGTTGTCCTGATAAAATCTGTGACAATTCATCAGAGGAATTTATCCACAAATACTGATATAGAATGAAAGATATCTATTTGATTGTGCTCATTGTACTAATTCACATTTTGCAAAAGTATAATCTAATGTATAATGTATAAAGTGTAATCTAATTGGCTATTAACTACTTATTTTTATTTAATATTTTCCCTCTTTCCCTCTTTTTCCCTTATTGTTGTAGCATCTCTCTATAAAATCTCTTAACAAACACAAATCTGTTTTCGCTGCTTAATCAACATACGTTCTCATGCTAAATAAAGAGAATTCTAAATTTCTAAATTTCTAGGATTCTTCTTTATCTAAATCATAGGGTTTTCAAAATATCAATTTCATTTATTGCTCTGTCTCAAAAATAGCATGATACATATATTTAAATTAGAAGCATAGTGACTGTTCCTAAGAGAAACTAATCTTGGCTCCCTAATGAAGCAATAGCACTAGGAAACAAAATAAGAAATAGAAGGGGAAAAAACAAAATAAAATATATTAAAAAGGTCTTTTACTAATTTCAGAACATTGAAGATACAGCATATATTACATTTCTTTTTGATGACTGTCTCAAAAATATTAAAACAACATATAATCAAAAAGAGGACAGATTAAGAATTATTCTGTAAACCGCCAACCCTCTGATATTTACAATTTTCTTTCTTCTTAGCTTTCTCAAGAGATCTAGAGACTTATCATGTGGAACATCTTGTAATCAATACACAGTGAGTTAAATTATTTTTTTTCCAGATTAAGATTGTCATATCACTCCTGGGATTTCCAGAGGCAGCCATAGTTCTAATGTCACGCTATAACACATAATTGCAGAATTTATATGGTCCAGTTTCTTATTAAGTTTCTTCATTTCATATTCTATTTAATGCTTGCTCTTCAGGTTGAAAATATAGCTTTAAGACTTATTACATTTTTACAGATATCATTATAAATATCATTGTAAATTATATCACAAAATAAAGTTTCATAAAGGAAATATGTTTAAGTATTACCTAGAAGATTCTATATTCCATTAAAGAGTTTGTCATCTAAATAGGTAAATTTCACCAACTAAGTAATGAATTTCCAATTTTCAAACTTTCCCATTCATCTTTAAAGTGTCACAGCTACCGCTAATTATTTGTTGCATGCACAAGTTTATCCAAATGTTTATATGGACTCTAAATCGATTCTGCATACAGCATAAACAGCATGCTTCTTGGAGCATTTTCCTGGAAATTATTACTACTTCTTTGCATCTCGTGACTTTATTATGCTGAACCTATAAATTTGGTCAAATTTTCCCTTAGTTTAATTTTCTTGATCTAAAGTATAGATTTGAAAAGCACAATAGCAGAAACACTTCCAGAACCATATGAATAAGGCTGAGCCTTGTCTTCAGAGATTTCAGTCTTTAGTGACTCACAGAGACAAAAGACTTGCACAATGACTACAGCTAGTGACTGATCGAAGTCCCAAACACATTGTGTTCTCCAACACACATAAACATGTTCTGTGTTCCTACTTGCTCTAAGGATAATAAGGACAATAGGGTCTGCTCATGTGGGTTAATGTTAGAATTTGCAGTTTCTTAGCTCTCTCTCTCACTGCTTTAAACCTAACAGCACATTTCCTTCTTTTACAGGACTACTTTTCCTATTCATTACTGTAGCATTCAGCTTGAAAATATGGAGTGCTTGGGTTTGTTTGCATACACTCTAAAACTCTAAATTTTGTCAATGGGCTTTGGATTGCATCTTTTTCTCCCAGTTCCAACTAAATTTGGTGTCATACACTGTACTCTGATTTTCTAAAATATCCCTGTTGAATCAGTAAAAGAAAGACACAATGTCAGAAAAGGAGTGCATTTTTAACTGAAGGGGTTTTGTTCCCTAGTCCACGAGATGGGCTTAAACAAATAAATAGAAAGAAGAACTTGTGCTGAAGAGCCTTTTCAATTTGCTTCAGTTTAGCTAAAGTGGCAGATGGCAGCTATCTCTGTTCTTCTCCCAGTCCTGCTCTCTGTATGTCTTCTCTCTGCTGTTCAAAGGAACTCCACACTCTATACAAATTTCAGAAAAAGGAATATTAAGGTGGTAGCTGAAAGAAGTGCTTTCATGAAAAGCAGGAAGCTGCTTTGTGGATTAAAAACAAGCTCGCTGTTGACAGAACAGGACGGGGCAGGGGGCAGAGCAGTGCGGGTTTGAGTGGCAACAGAATGCACCAGAATTTGAGTAGCACCCTAAAGCACTTACTAATATTTGAGTAAGCCTAAATTACAATAATGCTGAAAAAAAAATGGAGGCAAATGTTTCTGAGTCTTTTACTACATTAAGAAAAATTTCTCACCTCTCACGGGATTTTGTTGAACAGGAAATTCAGTTTGTGTATTTCCCAGAACCACTTGTATATTAATATTTTGTGAGTGCTCATTTTATTTTAAAAAATAATCAGTTCCATGTGATTCTTTAGTTCACTTTAATTAGCATAATAAATCTAAATTAATGGCATACATTCTGGTATGAATACCTAGTGGCTTGACATACTAATTTCTCAGAATTTAGGTAAAATCAGATAATATTTTTTTTTCAATTTTTAAAGAACTTTTTGCATAGATAACTATATACATTTTCAATAGGTAACTTGTACAATTTAATTTCTACCAAATTTATCCACTGTAAAATAATTAAAGACTCTATTTCCTACAGTCACTTCACTTACTAGCAGTTTGCTTCTGGGATGTTTAAGGTTTGAATATCATTCAGATTCCACTTTGCTGAGGGCTGTACGTACACAATAAGAAGACATCCTGAACTACAAGACTTCCACTAAACACAGAAAAAAGCTAAGAGGAAAATAGTAATTTATTGGTTTTAGATTAAAAAATAAAATGACTAAATGCTTATGCAAGATGAATTTGAAAAAGGTTATGATTTTTAATTATTTTGAATTTTTATAATTTAGAAACAATAATGCTTCAAAGGAGATTTTTTCCCTTCCATGTTCCCTTTCACTTAAAAAAATTAAACTGGAGAACAGAATCAAAACACTTGTTTACTCTCTTCCTTTTTCCTCAATGAAAATTAAAAGGAAAAGTTTAATGCTCAAAGAGAAATGAAAGATGGGATAAGAATGAGCAGAATGTAAAATTGGGATTCAAAAGGAATTTTTTAAATCAATTTTCCAGAAGAAAGAAAGGTAAAAGCATGGAAATAACATTTCAAATCTTCAGTTTGACTCTGGTTGCTTTTGTCCACAAATATAGCTTCTCTAAGATAAACAACCATGAGAAACAGGGAATCAGTAGAAAGACAAGCCCTGAAATCCTAAAAAGAAGTTACAATTTTGAAAATAAGTACACATCTCTCTTTCAAAAACATATATTTATTTTACCATTTAAATCAAAAATGAATTCAAGGTCAAAGTGTTGACTAGAATATTCTGGTGGGATTTAGATTTCTCACAAGGTTATACAGCTACACTCTTCCAATACCATTTATCTTTGCAAAGCACTTCTTTCTATCTTTGCAGCTGATCAGGAGATATGTACCTGAAGGAACACACAGAACTGCTTTACCACCCATCAGTTGGAAGAGTTAGAGGAAAAAAATAACAACACTAAATAAAACAAGTTTATATGTCCCTTTATGCACTTTTCTCCACATGAAATGTCCTAATCATATGAGGAGAGGGATCAAATAAACAAATTCTGAAATATCAAAGCTTTTTTTTTTTTTAAGTTGTTTAAGGAAGACAAGTAGTTTTATTCAGAAAAAAAAATCACACTTTATTTTATCCAAGCAATCAGGTGAATCTGAAGTTTAATGAGGTGCTTTTTTTTTTTCCTATTAGGTAAAGATAATATTTTTTGTGACTTTCTCTCCTCTTAATGTCAACAAATTAAAACAACCACTGTTGCTTAGAATCCCAAATCTCATTTTTGCTAACATTCTAGTCTCTTGTGGTTTAAGCAGTGTGTTGCAAGATAAAGGTTTGTATTCACAGATTCACAGAATATTCTGAGTTGGAATGAATTCATAAGGATCATTGAGTTCAACCCTTAAGTAAAGGTGTCTGGGGATTGAATCCACAACCTCGATGTTATTAGTACCCTGCTCTATTCTGTCTGTGGGTCTTTCTCCATGCCTTCCATAGGTGGGTAATTTTTTTAGTTTGTCATGTGTTTAGCTCCAGCAAATATTAGCATAGTGCTCCATCTGAATTTCTTTCTTAAGGAAACTCTTTCTAACAATGAAATTTACTTCCACCTTTGGAAGCTGCTCTGTGTTTTGAATGTTGGCTCCTATTTTTCAGTTATCTATTCCATGAACCAATGTGTTTACCTCTCACATCTAACCTGGATGTATGGCAAAAAGTTATGTCCATAAGCTTCAGAAACATTTCCATTTTCTCTGAGAGCAAACATCAAGTTGCCCATAGGGTTTCAAGGTATGCTTCTGAAGTGCAGCAGGATTGAAAGCTTTTTCTTTCTCAAAGGAGAAGCTTTTGCTTTTCATTTCCATCTGTACTAGCCCACACTCCTAAAGCTTACTTAAAACAAGTGCTGGTGATAATTTGATCACAAAATAAACTGATTCACCTCATTAAAATGGCAAAAATTCCTAACTTTGCAGAAAAGAAAAAAACAAAAACAAAACAAAATAACAAAACAAAACAAAAAACACCCACCCAATTAAAAACCAACAAGGGCTGCAGGGAGGTTAAAGGTACAGAATGTTAAAGCCAGTACAAGGCAAGAGTAAATAATTCAGCTGATAGCAGAAACAGGTGCAGGAAGGAAGCAAAGAAAAAAATTACTCAAAAGACCTTATAAAAAGGTAAATTTTTTCATTTCCTTTTTCTTTTTCTGTTACTGCTAGCCAGTAATTTGGCACAAATGTAAAGAGAAATCATAACAAATTAAACTGAGCAGGCGTTGTCAACTCATATTTAACTTTGAAGTCTGTTGCAGAAGCAACAGACTTAAGAAGGGATTGTATGTTCTTTTTCCAACTATACAGGCTATTCTAGGAAAAGATATTGCCTCTACATACATGTCACATCTCTTCTCATGACAAATGAGTGCCTGATTTGCTGATTATGACTCCACTTGCAAGGCTGCCTGTAATATACCAGTGTATATATAAGACATTAAATTGTTAATTTTTGTTGATGGTGTCAGTTTCAGTTGAAGGCAGTAAGACAGTAGCAGCTATGTTCTCCTTAGCAGAGACAAAGCCTCTGTCAGAGACAGATCCTCTGTTACAGGATTAAGAACTGTGGCAGTTTGCAGAGGCTAACCAGCACTGCTTAGGTCTTGTATGAAAAGTTGCATCTTGTGTCACCAGTGCATTAGAAAGGTCCATGCTGATTGCCAGCTGCTAAACCTTCTGTAAGGAAGCTTCAATCCTATCTGAAGTGTGAGAGGAGATCTGGAGATCACTAAGAAAAAACAGGTGTCAAAGCGTTGAAGATGCAACTGAGGTATGGGGTACTTTATAAATGGGGAGTTAGCTGGGAATCTACTATTTAAATGAATGCATCAAATATCTGCAGAGGTTTTGGCTAGCTGACAAAACCTGAAAATCCGGCTCCATACAGGGAAACTGTTAATACTTCGCTATGGCAGTGTGTGACAAAACCTGGGACCTGGTGCCAGGCAAAAGAAACTGATGGCTCTGATCTCTTTGTCAGGAAGCTTCTCTGAAGAGAAATAGTGACACCCTCAATCACCCCTAAAATGAACTATTTTAACAAATTATTCCACTTACCTCTATTGCCAAAATCATTTGACATATAGTCTGTTCAGGAAAGGTCACAGAGAAGACTGTGCCAGTGATCAATCCCACAGCTTTTCCACTAAGTCATAAGGCCAAAAAAGTTCTTAGGTCCTGAATATGGGGATGCCAAAGGTCATTCTTTGCAAAAGCATGTTTGAGAATCACTGAATTGTTAGGGTTGGAAGGGACCCCTAAAGATCATCTGTATACATTTTATAAATGATTTCCCAATTCACAAACTCAAGAGAACAGAAGGAAATCTGTTGATCTAGGACAACAAACAAAAAGTCTTCTATGACCTGGAGAGAGCGAAAGAAACAGAGTTTTCAGATTCTGCATGCTTTTTTTTACATGTGCAAAAAGTGCCATTTTTGGCCCATAAAATGGACCAAATCCATTTGATTTGGTCCATTTTACCCATGCTATTTCAAAACGGCAAAATTCATTGGTATGGTCTCAAAATTGAGCAACTGCTTAGCTGAGCAAAAACAGAGCAATTGCTTAGTTGAGCAAAAGATACATGACAGGGCCAACGTTAAAGAGAAACTGAGCCCATAAAGATTATGAGATAGCTTGGGTAACAGCTATCATCTTTCTGTTTGCCAGAGTAATTGTCTGCTCTTGTACATCCACTAGGCATTTGGCAAACCTATTTTAAAAATACCAAATATTTGAATTTTCACTGCTTTCCCTGAGAGACCATACCACAGCCTAATAAATTTAGCTGTCAAGATGTAAAAGATTAATTCTGAGTATTTTCACTTTCTTATGTACAGTTCTGCCTACATTCGTTCTCAAGCCTAAATTAGCTATTTTTTATCAGAGTTTTGCTATTCTAGCAATGCAAGTTTTAAATGATACATGACTAACCTGCATCAGGGACCAACTGGAAGTACTAAAGTTGGAACTACTGACTGTTTCTAAATATTGTATAATCTTGAGAGAATGAGAGGAAACACATTTTCTTTCAAAGGCCTCTGCAGAGAGAGGCCTCTTAGCATGTGTCAGATTACATCTCTGACATCCCTCTGGGTGAGCCTCAATACTGTTTAACTTCCTTCCAGAAGAGTATGCTTGATGTAAATGTTTACTTTATCTTTTTTTTTTTTAATCAAATTGTATGCAGTTTTTTTCCATAAATTTCATTACAGTGTTTTTTCTAGTGTATTATATTTAATATATGTTGAGAGTGTTTTGGAAATGAAGTCTAGTCAACTGCAATGAATTGTTATTTCATATTTTATTTCTCTCAATCTGAAAATAATAGCCACAAATTTATACATATATTCAATATGATCTTCTGTAAATCAATCTTCCAGTCATCCTTTAGTCAGAATAATACCCAGAACAATTTTTCTTTTTTTGTGTTTGTTGTATTTTAAATAAATTTGGTCATTCACTTTGTACTTGACTGCTTTGACTTTTATTATTTGGTGTCATTACTGCCTACCCATAATCAGGCATTATGACTTCAGACTTCATTGGTTGAATGGATTCTTTTTTTCAGTACACATATTGGAAAAGTAAACAAATTATTCTGTCATATGATCCTTTCAACAAGTCAGAAAAAGATCATCAGGAAGTAAAAGGATTGATTTATGCTAATTTCTCTTTTGCCTTAATGGTTACAATTAGATTACAATCTAAAAAATAATAAAAATAGAAGGCTACCTGAAACATAGTATAGACCCCAACAGGGCTGTATCACTCCAAGCTCTTTGGAGCCTCAGTGGTAGGAGAGGGTTCAGATTTCTGATTTGATAGCAGCTAATAAATTAATACATTTCAGGTGGTCAGCTTGATCCAATTTTAGAAATTAGGGTCTGTCATGAAGTCCAGTTTTGGGTTATCCAGAAGGAGCTGATTCAACTTCAGACAATATAAGGAGGTTCTATCAACTGATTAGCAGCTGCCTCTGGTCATCATTGATTCAAATCTTGAAAGGTTCACCATTAAAATGCTCCTTGCTTAAAAGCAATTTTATCCTTTCTGTGGGTAGTAAGATATCTGTTCTCATACTTTAGTTCAGCAAATTAGTTATTAAATGCATTTCTAAATACTCAAAATATTACTATTACGTTAATACTTTCAAATATTTCTGTCTTGTTCTAAATGCAGAGAATATTCTTATCACTCTACTGTGCCTGAACTGAATTTGTTTCTTCACAGATCTGTGGGTTTGAACCTATATTTCAGTATTTAGTTTAACTAGAGGAAACCTAATAAGTTCCTACAAAATAGGATGTCCCAGTACCCTGTTAAAAATAGTAATTTAAACTCTCGCCAGTAACTGATATTAAGGTTAACCACCTCCTCAGGAATTGCATTAAGCTTAAGGATGATTGATATAACCAAACCCAATTTGAGTAAAGTAATTTAACATGCAGCAGATGATATTCACAGATGGGGTTTCCCACTTGTGTCACTTTGGAGATAGAGCTAGTGTTATGAAAAAAAAAATCATACCATTTTTTACATACTTACTATAGGAACTCCCCTAAAGAACACTGAAACTGACAAGATTTTTTGTTTCAACACATTTAATCAATGCTTTTTGAGACAGGGGCAACATTTCTGAAGAAATCAGAATTTAATCCAACTCAATATATCCCCCTTTTTTTTTTTTTTTTTGGATAGTAATTTGTCCAAACTGCAGAGAACCATTGAAAACATATTGATTCACTTGCCTTCTTTGATTACTTTTTTTAATCAACCTGTTCACCCTTGTCACACGCTAATGAGCAACTGTTCCACTTAAACTTTCAGCAGATCATCTATATGCAAAATTAACAACTAAAATTACATAGTTCAGAGAAAATGTATTCAAAACATAAACCCACATTTTATTCTAGGTGTATAAGTTAATATATGGAAAAGTATAAAACTCATTGACTTTCAGTGTTCTTCTTATGTTAAAGGTGTGAATGGAAATAGGAACAGGGGATTTATATCATGAAACCCAAAATGTAAAGGTAAAGAATATTTATTGTTCTTATTTAAATAAATGCAATTGCTCATGTAAGAAGCAACAGATCAGGATCCCAGTGTTCGCAGTATTCAATAAATACAGGAGAAAATACAGGAGAAAATAGCTCCATTTCCCAGAAGCGAGAATAAGAGCATGCCTCATAACTTTGTAATTTTGAGTGTTTACAGTTTTATCAACAACACTGCTTTTTGGGTTTTTTTTTTTGTTTGTTTTCAATACCACATAGGTAATACAAGGGCATTAAATATAACATTATAATATATCCTAAGAAAAAGAAGCACATACAGCCCTTCTTGCTTAACTGCTGAAATCTACATGTTCCCAAAAACTTACAATCTAGGATTTGTTCACAGTGTAGGTTATGCATCCGGCAGGCTTCTCATAAAAATGTTCCAGAGAACATGATTAAGATTTACCTTTAAGATAATCTACTTTTTTTCAGCTACATTTGATTCAGTTTTGTTTTTTAAATCATTGACACATTCCAATTTACAATGGTAATGCTGAAGCAAGGTACCAAACAGCTGAAAACTACCTCACCATTACTGTCAGCCATCTATGGGCAAAAGCAGATCATCCATTAATTCTTGGCAACCACTCTTTTGTTCATATTCCAGATAGGGTTACACTGCTGCACCTGATTTGACTTTAAAATGTTGCTGCCGAGTTGAGTTTTCCTTCTATCTGAAGTAGACTGAAATACTGAGACTGCTTTACATTAAACATTATGCAACTTTTCTTTAAGCATCTGAAGAACTTTATTATACCACCCTATGAACTCTAGAGTTTGCTTTTCCACACCTTTCACATCTTTGTACAGCATGACAAGTCTTTGAATTTTTCAGTGACAGAATATATAGAGATTGATTTCCGACTGAATTTCCCAGTTTTATGACAGATGAGGTTTCACTGAAATCAGTGAGATCCAATTGCAACTCAAAATTGCTCTTTGCTGGCACAGTGCCATTTGGAACAGGGAGGTATAGACAGTAGATGACATGTTTTTAGCTACACTCACCTCTGAGGGGAAGTAATATGGGTGATTTGAGTATCCTCAGCATATATAATTCAGAACTTGAACTGAAAATGGGGTGTGTTATGTTTTACAAATTTGACTGTAAACTGCACCTGCTCAGGTACAAGTGCAATTCTGCTTAGCACAGAAGGTAGGCTTCTGGGGAAGAAAAATTTGGGTTAGACCCAAATCAGCTAAATCCATGTACATATTTCAGCTACCAGCCTAGCTGTTATAACTAACTCCCTAGAACTTAAATCTCTCCTGGTCTGATTCTCTTGCATAGAGCCAAAAGAAAGCTTTTATAAAGCCACAAAACAGATTACCCTTCTTTTCAATGACCAAAGCAGAAATCTATCAAGTTAAAATTTGGTGTGTGGAGTGTGTAATTGGAAGATAACACAAATAAATATTAATTTTATCTCATTGAACATTAGTGTGCTATAGGTAAAAAAATGGAGGGAAAATAAAAAAGACTTAAGTACAAAAAAAAAAGGGATGAAAGTTACAATTAAACACAACAGAATGTAAGCAAATTAGCAAATGCTCTCAGTGTATCATCTTCACAGCAAGAAGAGAAGCCATGTTCATTTGAGTGAGGAGTTCATTTTGCAGCCCAAATGATGTTAGGGATATTCAGTAACCTTTTTGCGCAATGGCGTTGAAACTGGCACCTGTAGCAGACAGTACCGCACTGTGCCATTGCAGCTGGGTAGGAATCCAAGTGCTAGCTTTTTGAAAACCTAACAAAGATTCTTTTGGAGTCTTTACATTTCAATGTAACTGAATTAAAGAACTGACACATTCCAGTTTATCTGTCATCCTTTCTGCCAACGCAGAAGCTTTGACAGTAATAGATGTTGCATTTTCCCTGGGTAGTTGCATAGAAAACATTAACATTTTCACTATTTTGGGTTTTAATAACTACTGTATTAACCAAATATATTACAATGAAGAACTGCTTTAAAAAAAAAATCAAAAACCACTATGAAATTCTGTGTGTACTATACCTATAAAGAACCAATAATATTAGAAAATTTTCAGTCTCTTTAGCTATATCATTAAGAATTTTTTATAAACAATTGAAAAATTGTTCTTCTGATCATTTTTTCCAAGGTAGAGAAAAAAATCAAAAATACCATTTTATAAATAAATTGTGGAAAAGATACACATTAAGGACAAGATTGCAACACCCTTACACACTCTGAATAGTAATGTTGATCATAACTGTAGTCAAAGGTATTGCCTACAAAAAGAAGGCAGTTTTTATATGAGGAAGAAAAATCTAGATCTGAGAAAGTAATAAGATTTTGTGATTGAAAAATATACACAGATAAATATCATGGTGATATTCGCTATTTTCTACAAGCTGAATCATAAAAAGCTCCTTCTGTAGGCAATCAAGAAATACTGTGATCAAATAAGATATTTAGAGAAGAGTCATATTCTTATATGTGTCATATACTCACCAAAGACACAAACACTCTATTTTGTTTCATTGCATCACAAAAGGAGTGTGCAACTATAACTACTGGGGAACTGGAACCCAAAACATAGACACATGCTCTTAATATTTTAGTCACAGCAACATCCACATTGTGCCTCTTACACACAAACCTGTCTTCATTTTTAAAATGATGAAGTCATCACTTATCAACTCTCAAGTATTGTGTTCCCGTTACTGCTATATTCCCTTGTTCCACAAATTGGATGTAAAATGATTTCTCAATTCACTCAAAAGCCAAAATAATTTTCTGTCACAGGGCTGCACTTCTAAGGTTTGTAGCTTCAAAAATTTCAGAACTCAGAGGGATCTAATCTTATTGTCTAGCAATTTCAAGTGCAATTACAATTCTACCTAAATATTCAAAATTGATTTACTGCAAACTGAAGCTGTTCCAGCAAGATCTCAGTTTACAAAAAGTTGCAAAAATACCCAAATTCTATGCAAATTACTTTTGTGGTCCAAATATAAAAGCAAGATCTTTCTTCCTGGAGATCTATGACTGTGACTTTTCAAGACTATCAAACTTTCCTACAGTTCGTCTTTGTCAGCAATTTGACCAAAGTTTTCTTTGGAGGACACCTTTTCGAAATGAGAGTTAGCTAGCTGGCCACTTATTCTATCTGCCTCTTTTATTCTAGAATCTTTTCAGTTGTGCTTCCCTAGACAATTAGAAAAAAATCCTTACATTGGTCTAGAATTTTCAGGGAATTTATTCTTAAAGAAAATACATTTCTGATCTTACTGTAAAACCAAGTAGAACAATATACTTCATGACAATGCACAATTCATCCAATAGGACAGATGAGATACACGCAGAAAATAGTTTAGCTTACAATATTTTTCCAGTCTTGCTCCCCATCTAGCAAATTTCAGTGGGTTTTTTTGGTTGCAAAAAAACATACTTCCTTAGAGGTCTTCATCTCTATGAAAATCTCTTGGTCACTGTCCCGAGTTTGCCAATTCATCTGTTCCTGCCTTAGGGATCACCCCTATGTATTTTCTTTCACTCCTCTCTGCCTTAAGAATGTACAGTGAAAGTTTCCCACCCAAGCCTACCCTGAGCTGTTGAGTGGCTCAGGGATGATGTGGCTGTTGGGATGATGCTCTCTGGCACACTACCTTGAATTTATATTGGCACAATCTGCTCCACCTGAACAAGGCAAACAAGCACAATGGCTTTTCAACACATCCACAGAAATTTCTTGGACACAGCACGAAACACATATTCTGGTTCTGGATTTTTTTGTTTTGTTTTGTTTTGGAGAAAAAGGTAGTGTCAAGTGTCAGATTGTCTTTAATTTTATTTGGCCTTCATTTCAATACCTACGGGTTTTTTCCCATTTTATATTTTCCAGACGTTTTCCCTGAATCACTAATTCTCTTCGGCTCAGCAGAACATGCTTCCATTTTGTAAAAACCACTCCCATTAGTGACAATTTTGCTATCCCTTCTGTGAGCTAAATAGCCATAAACAAATCACAAAACATAAACTGTTTCCATTCAGAAAAGAAACTGATGAGTCACTTATTTGGTGTGATTTTATTTTTTTTTCAAGAGTTGTACACAGTAATCCCTCCTAGAGTTGCAAAGTTGGAACTATTAGCATTTCACAGAAAGGCTCACTTTCTTCAGCTTTTACTCAATGCCAGATATATTATCACAGAGGTTATGTCATGTTTTGTTACTTCCTTCTTTTTGCTCTCAGGGATTTTCTCTTTCTGAAGGTGTAGTTCAGAGACAGATATGAGCCAGCTGTTGCTACAGGAGGTGGCTGTGGACACCAAGCCCTTCTCCTCATTTTCTGCCTGCATACCCAGGTGTGCAGATCACATCCTTCTTCTGCTATGTCTCTGGCTCTTGCTGGAAATGCCCTTTTGATTGATTTAAGCCCCTGAAAGACCTGAAAACTAAGCTTTTCTTTATCATGTTAATTTTCTGTTAATTTATCAAACAGTCTGTTCATCATGCCTGAAAAGTGCTAGAGTGGATGCAGAGGGGGACCACTGGGATGGGCACAAGAGGAACAGAACCATCTCAGCACTTAGGTGACCATTGGATATTGCGTTAACCATTTTGTTGATCTGTACCTACACATGCAACATATCACTAGAACAAGATTCACAATCTCTACACTGGTTTATTTACATTTCTGTCAGAAACCCTCACATTTCTATCCATTTGGGGTACTGACATGCAGGTATGTTTGAGCTGTGGACTTCTTTTGTTTTATTTTTGGGAGGTAATTATAAGGGATTCTAAAATGTCCTTAAAATTAAAATTTGCCTTTTAAATTAAAAGTAAAGGCTTCATTCACATGCCTCATTCAGTGCATATTATCATATCCAAAATTAGCTGTGTTCTGACTGATGAGGTCAATAGCAGGCATATGCTACATATTTTTGTTGATAACAGCCCACCACCAGTAAAAAAGGGATTAAAATAATCAAAATAGTAACCCCTAAAAAGCATGGAAAGAAATATGCAATGCCAAAAATGGGTAGCAGCACAGATAATACACAAAATGGTATTTGGTGGCAGTATGAAGGATGATTTGTAGAATTCTCTACTTGACCACAATATGAGATATAGTGCCCCTCCCACTTACTTCCACTGGGAATATTTTATCTCTGGCCATGTTTTACAACCTGTTCTTGGTTTGGATGTGGTCTGTTGTCTTTTATTCATTTTTGGACCACATTACTCCCTGCTTGCTGTTTTTATTTTCTTTGAGTGCTATTGTTTTTCTTCTACTGCCAGTTTTAGCTCTTGCTTGATGTTAAAATTTCACTGTTCCTTTCTATTTAGCAATAAAATACAGCATTTAGCTACTGTATTTGTGCCAGGCATAGGTGGAGAAAGCTAGCTGCAGGCTGCTTTTTTGGTCCCTGAAATCCTGACAAACTGTGGGTCAATCTGCATGCTTTTGAGCTGTCTGCTGTTATGCCATTATATATAAAACACAAAGAGAATTTTGGCACATTCACCCATTGCTTATAGTGTATCTGTTTCTTTTAGTGTTTTGACTGATTTACTTTGTCATGAACAGGGTAACACTATAAAGTAGATTTCAATAACCAGAAAACCAGCATTTTTCCTAGGGTTTTCTTGTTCTTGTTGTTGTTGTTGAACATCCTGTATTTTGTTTTCCTTCTCTTCTACTTATTTAAAGCAGAAAGAATTGCTGGATTTGCCACAAGCACTGCTCACTTCTCATTTAATAGGTAATATCTTTCATTACATAAATTTAGCAAATGATGCACCATGTTAGGACTACAGTCAAACGTAGCAGGAATGCAATTCCCTATTCACAGAGTAAAAGAGGCTGTAACTTAGAATTACTCCTGTCCTGAGAGATTTACACGTCCCTTAAGTGGATATTCAAGCAGATTTGAACAACTGCACTCCTAACTGGGCAGTTCCCTCAGAGTTAGCTGCATTAGTCCGTATTTACCACTGTTAGAGACAAAACGTGTCTTTGCCTGTTCCTTTGTTAATCAAATTTAAAATATTTTTTTACAATTATGTGTCCAGATCTTGTCCCATTATGGTCTGTCTTGTAAAGAAAGACTCATTCGTGACATATGGAAGATGAAGTTTGCTTCAAAATAATCACATCAGGTAGTTTCTGTTCCATACCAGGAGCAAAACATTCCATTTTCTGTTAATTTAATTAGTTTCCATGATGTACTGAGTTTCAGCAATTCCAAATTTGTTTTCACTCTTACAGCTTGATTGATACTTACATATTTGGCAGAATATTTTGGCAGAATATTATCCAAGTAACACACACAGATCTCTGGAACACACTTCACGTAGAACTAACTTCTTTAAAGTTCCATCTGTGGATTTCAAGGTATTTCCTAAATATTAATTGTGTCTCTTTAAACCTCTGTGAAAAATTAATCCCATTTTACAGTTGAAGAAACTCAGGCCCAGATCATTACAGAAAACTTACAGAAACATATTGAAGTATTCTGACTATTAAAATAGGGAACTTAGAGTCATCAGATTTTTCTTCTCTCCAACAAGCAAAAAAGCAGCAACCCAATAAAAAGAAAGTGGACAATTCTGATAGATTTTATTTACTGTCTCTGTCTTATGTCAGAATAATTTGTAAGTTATTATCTGGCTCTTACTACTTGAAACAACTTGGCAAAGTCTGTCTTAAAAAATATCCGAAGTTATAACATTTTCCACCACTCCTTCTAGGCAATCCTAACGATTTGTCATATATAATTACCCTAGAAAAGTAAGAGTTGATTATTAATCAACATCAGTAAATGGAAGCCCAAATAGCAAAACAGAGGAAGAAGTTGCTGTCTGACCCAATGTACTTGGGTTTTTTTTCCTTTAAAATAGAAATACACTGTCAGAATGTTTGACTGATTTATCCTCTTTTGAAATGTGCAATACGACATTATTCTGAATGCTTTAACATTTTTTTCCACAGGGAGTTTTAGTAATATGATGAGATAAGCACATTGGCTGTGTGAAACTTTCAACTATGCTAGAACAGACTAAGGATACAGCAGAATCTAAACTAAATTGACTCTGCTGTTGAGAAGGTCAGCCTTTCCTTACTCCAGCTGTCTTCCTTGTGAGTACACAAGGATTCAGGCATTGAGCTCTGGGGCCAACACACACTCATTCCATGTAGTGCGAGGTCTCTGCAAGAATAGCTCCTGATTTGACAACGGTCTCGCAAACACGCATACCACTGCAAGCAAAGTGTGGAAATTGCAGCACAGACTGGGGAGGGCAGACACCACTGCTAGAGGAACAAGGCATCCTTGTCTCATGAAATATGTTAGAAGAAAAGATTTACAGTTCGATTTAATACTTGCACAAGGCAAACTTTGATTGAAGCATCCAAGGTACACATAGTTAGCATGACTTGGGCTCTCCTGTACCCTATCTATTTTTCTGGGTAGGGATAATTGTATGCAAACCTCTGACTCAGCTGTGACCACTGTTACCCTAGACCTGAGATTTCATAAAGGCTCTTGGCAAAAGTCAAAGGTAAGGCAGTCTCCTTACAGGCTCAGTGACTGGGTCAAGTGAACCTATATGGAAAGTGTAGAAGGAAAGACCCTTTCTGAGCTGGTATTGCAGAAAGCTGTCTAGGATTTTTAGGATTGGTTTGAATCCATGGATTAAATCCATAGTACAAGTCACAATCCTAACAGCAGCCACCTTTCAAAGCATCTGTTCCTCAAAAGCTATGTGGAATTTTGCTAATTCTTCTGATTTTATCCATATGCTGGTATTGTGCATAATGCTCCAGCACCCATCCTACGTTATTCTTAAATGAATTGAAAATGTTCCATACTTTCTATAAAAAGGAAAAAAATCCCTAAATAAGTACAGATACTACATGAGATCTTTAAAATATATATAAGAAAATGTGTATTTCAAGAATGATAAATTACCTGTTATGTCAGAGGTGACACAAGAAGAACCAGATCTTCAAAAGGAATGTACAGGATGAAATTATCAAAAAGCCTTTTTTCAACGTGAAAAAAGATGTTCCTCAGAGTATAACTGTATGATAACCATTCTAGCACTAACATAAACAATCAGATTTCTTAAGGAAAAATTTACAGAAGTAATTTCTCTTCTGAATATGGAGCAAAAAAATCAAATTTTTATGAATCAATTCAATTTTTTTCCAACCCTCGGCAGCAAAGTAATATCACTGTTATCTTCCTTGCCCTTAATTTTATTTACTATCCATCTTTAAAACAAGTGATAAGTGAGCAGATAATGCTGTTTTACAGCATTTTACATTCAAAGTTAGCACAGGTGGAAACAAGTCTAAAGATTCAAGGTAGTACAGTATTATTTTCACATTACAGAAATTGGCATATGGAAGTACCCAACAAATTTAGTTGTCTTAGTGCAAACTCCAGTTTATAATAGGTTACCAAACATATATCATGTACCAGTACCATTCTAAGTAAAATAAGGTGAATTCATTTAATGTGGTAGACATTACAACAACATTGCAGGCCAGATCCTTCTCAACTGAAACTGATGCTGCAGCCTCATTACAGCAGTAAAAAAAGTCCTCATATGTAGTGATCTTAGAGCATGTGGCCAGGGCTGTTCAGGGCAGATATTGAGTAAGATTCATTTTACCTAAATTTAGTGTCTAAAACTAGTCAATAGAGATAAAGGGATGCTTTCTGACCAAACCTGTCCTAAATGCTTAATTCAGGATGAAATTAATTACTTTTTGGACTGCCTGTTTTTTCACAGTAAAGGATTGAAGAAGTCTGAGGTGACAGTTTCAACAATGGATGACTACCTCTTAGAAATCTAGTTTAACCAGATAAATTCTAACCATTAATGCTATGCAGCCACCTCCAAGCTATAGTTACTTTTGAAATAATACATATTTTTATACTTCCCAGTTAACAGTTTTTGGCATAACTCCCTGATCTAAGCAATATAAATGACAAAGATATTTGGGGTAAAGACAGTTTGATGCTTTTGTTACACATCTCACTAATTCCAGAAACAAAGGTGACAAGGTCTCAGTACTGACAGGAGAAGCCTGAGACTGGTAAGTTATCCTACAGGGCTCATCTGGCAGCTGGAGACCACCAAAGTGCTCTACCTTAAATGTGCATCCTTTCCTCAGGGTCAAGGGCAAGGAGTACGGCGATGTTTACTTCCTACCAACAGGAACAAGAGCTGGTTGACTGACTCCTAAAGGCAAATATGGCATTCCTAATGCATTACAGTAAACATTTAAGGAGTTTAATAAAGAAGTATTGCATGAAGCATATTCGGACTGCTGACCAAACACCAATACCTTCCGCAGAAGTTTCAGCACTGCGACAATGTCGCACTCTGTCTCTTCCCATAGCACATCCAGGATCTCACCACATAGCTCAGCTCCAGTGTTGCCTGCACTTGAAATACTTTGTGGCTGGACACTACTAGCAGGCTCCAGAAGTCTGAGTACACCACAGTAGTGTGATATTTTGAATTTTGGTGGCAATTTCTGAAACTGCCACCGTTCAAACTGGGAATTTTGCATTCCAAGTAGCTAAGAGGTATCGTGAAGTTCTGTCTTCTTCCATTCTTCCTGAACTTTCTTTGCTTGATAAGTATTTTGTCCACAGAAAGATCTACTCCCTAGGCTACTTATGCTTTACAGCTCAGCCCCTCCACTAGTCTTTCAACCTTCAAGTTTTTTATCTCAAAGAAACCAGCTAGCAAACTCCTCTACTGCACTCTTAACTCTCACATATCTACAGCTTTTATCTGTTTGGTGCAGTGAAATCAGGTAGCATTTTTTCTACTGTCTTCCTTGCTTGAGTCATCTTAAAATCTGTAGTCAACAGTGAGCTCATCTAAATCCTTTTGCCATCTCAAAAGAAATGCCCACAGCTTTTCCACTATCAACATTCACCAGGGCCCAGATGTCCTGATCTGTGCCTTCCCTTTCCATATTTATTCACATCAGGTACCCTTGCATTTCTCCTAATCCAATACAGAAGGCCAAGAATACCAGTTCAACGCTTCCTTTTTAAGAGGGTAAATATACAGTGCTAAGAAATCTATCCCTAAACCCACAGAATTATCCTGAGGCAAACTGTATGACTAACTTACAAACATTTGCAGACATGTTGCCATAAAACTGCCACTGCTGCCCCCTTTCACTCTACCCTCCCATTTTTTCTTACGGCCACACGTCACAGCTGATTGAGCTCCCCAGCTCAGAGCTTATCCTCAGCTCAGGATCATATCACCAGATCATCTCTTCATTTAACTACAGTTAGGGGGAAAATGTTTCTCTTGAGTAATTCCTCTGGAATCCACACTGGAAGTTTCAGGGGAAGATACTATGAATAAACCTTCTGGGCTGATTTACTGATCTGTCAGATTCTGCTGAAACTAAAGAAATTTAAAGTCTTCTAGTAAAGTACCAGTATTTATTTTATAGAGGAAAAAGTCAAACTCATGTATAGAAACAAGGATATCTCAAGTGTGTTATATGGTTGAAATAGTCTCAATTCATATATTTTTCAGTAGGTGCACACAGTATTTTCTAAAAGGGTATATAAAAATATATGAGCTCCAGATGTGCATGAAACCCCTGAGTTTCTATTTAACATTTTCAAGAAAATACAGTCTATCTTTTTATTATGGTATACTAGAACAGAAAAAGATTAAGATAGGTTTAAAATGTATGAACAGGGGAAAACACAAGTTTATGACTGAGATGCCTGGAAAAATGTCTGTTTTAACACTCTGCTTATATCAGCTGGTATATGAAAGATACTACCTATCATGACTGATTAGTTCTTCCTATATTCTTTAATCACTTCTACAACAGCATCTCTACCTCTAATATATTATACATAATTTTCCATATCAGTATTGCTCATTGTTTTGGGAAATTATTTTTGCTATATTTTATTTTAATTTGTGATCAAATCAGAAAATATAATGAATCGATATGGAATTTCAAAGTCTTGATAAGGAAAAGTCATATTTCCTACAGTAATTTATGTGAAAAATACTAATATATTTGGGAAATCCTTTTACAGGTTATCTTGATGTAAAAGCACACGTGACCATTAGTTATAGGCAAGTACTTATGCACTGAATGTAGCATAACTGACTATTTTTTGTTTAACTCATTTACTTCTTCCAATTTTATAGGATTTTCTGAATTACATATTATGTTACACTTAACAACCCTCAAAAAAATTCAAGTGAAAAGAGTGAGTAATTTCACTTTAAATACCTTCTGGAGACTGCCAAATTCAATGTTTGAAAGCATTGCAAACAGATTGACAATATTTCTTGCAATATATTGCCATCTAGAGGAAAAAATGTATTTTGCTACAAAATAAATATGAGTGTTTAGGTGGTATTTATAATTCCAACATTTCAGTGTGGAAAACACACACTGTTTTTTAGGCAAACTGATGTGTCATATTCATAAAATCAGATGCATATAAACAGGTGAGAACAAAACGTGCAATAAGACCTAAGTATGCAGTTGTTGAACACTGCATGTGCTCCTCACACACACACACGTGTGTGTATGTGTGTGTGTGTGTATATATATATATATGCATATATATGTATGTATATAAGCCAAACAAGTATCATTGGAAATTTCAGTCTTTCATAACAAATAAAACAGTTTCTAAACCATTCACTTTGTGCATCCCAAACCTGTAACTGAATTTCTAATTAAGGCTAAGTAGCACTCTTTTCAAATAGTGGCAACAAAAGTATTAAATTTACTGATTAGATGACTAGAAATAACTGAGATGCACTGCGGGGTAGCTCTGTAGCTACATAGTTGATTTTACTTAGAAATAAATCGGATATATGAGTCTAATACAAACACCTGAGGGTATCAGGTCTGACTTCTCTCATATAATACATAATAAAAATGTACTGTATACGTTACTGAAGCAGTTTAGACATTGAGTTCATTTGTCCTGTCAAGGTCTCAAAACTAAATTAGGCACTAAATACTTTGCTGAATCAAGACCTCTATTTTCAACTGTCACTCTTATGTTAAATATGACTACTCTGTGGATATTTTAAATATGAACTAATGATAAAAAATATTTTGGTACACATACAATTCCTTCTAATTAAAGGTTTCTAGCTAAGTTTCAAATATTAAAATACTAAAAAAGAAATACACTCAAATACAGAAGTAAGGGAAATGCAAAATGTAGTTTAAAACCTTTTAACCCAGTATGGGGTCTATTAGCACAACTAAACTCACACATAGCAAACTCCATGGCAGGTACTCCTTATCTCAGACTCATCAAGTGCAGTTAAATACAGACTGATCTGTACATGCAAAGCAGTGACCTTAGTTTTTTCCAAAATATGGCAAAAAAAATGAATATTAACTACCTCAAAGAAACAAGAATGTGAATTCCTTCTTTAGAAGAAAAAGAAAAATGCAGACACAGCAATTTGAACTTCCACAAGGGGAAGTGCAAAGTCCTACACCTGAGAAGGACCAACTCTAGGCACTAAGGACAGGCTGGGTGACACCTAGATGGAAAAGACCTGAGTGTCCTGCTGGACACCAAATTGAACATGAGACAGAGATGTGCTGGGATCTGAGAGACGGGACTCCAGAAAAAGGGGAGTAAAGTAATCCAGGCAAAAAGCCAAAGCCCAAGCAGGAGTCTGAGTCTGTAGTTGTTTATTGAAGGCAGAGTATCTTGAGCATATAAGTACAGGGTATAGAAAGTCTGAAGTCTGGGTAAAGAGGGTTATTGGTGTGCAGGGATGCATTAAGGGTAGGGTTACCAGCAGGTCAAGGGAGCTGGTTCTTCCCCTCCACTCAGTACTGGTGAGGACACACCTGGAGTACCACATCCAGGCCGGGACTCCTCACCACAAGAGACACGTGGACACGCTGGAGTGAGTCCAACAAACAGCCACAGAGTTGATGATGGACTGGAGAATCTTTCTTATTAGGAAAGGCTGAGAGAACTGGGACTGTTTGGTGTGGAGAGGTCTCAGGGGGTAAATCATCAGTGTGTACAAATACCTGAAAGAAGGGTAGAAAGAAAACAGAGCCAGGCTCTTTTCAGTCATTCCCAGTGACAGGACAGGACCAGAGGCAATGTGTGCAAATTGAAATATAGGAGTTTCCCTCAGAACACCAGGAAACACTTTTTCACTGTGAGGATGACCAAGGACTGGCACAGATTGCCCAAAGAGGCTGTGGAATGTCCATCCTTAGAGATATTTTAAGAAGCCCAACTGGACACATGCCTGATAAACCTGCCATAGGTGGCACTGTTTGAACAAACAGGTTGGACCAGCTGGCATCCAGAGGTTCTGTTCAACCTCAGCCATTCTGTGATATAAATACATATTTCTGGTATTCAGACACTTCAAGATGGGAAATAGATATATATATATATATATAGACAGTCACTGCAGACAATGGGGGAAACTCCATCCTCCACTCCTACTTTATTATTGTCTTTGTATGTCTCTTAGAGGAGATGGAAATGCAGAATTCACTAATTTTCACTTCTGGTTTCTTTCTGAGACATACTCTCTACTCATATACTCTATATTTACTAAATTCTTTTTTCACTGAAGCAAAGAAGTACAAGCATATAACTTTATATTTTGTCAGGAAATAAAGGAAATCATGCATTCACAGCAAGGAGCTTCATTGGAAGTAATTTTTCTCCTGAAAAACAGAACTGATGTCCTCCTACAGACTGCTTCCTTGCATTTGAAACTGACTTGAAAATTAAAAATCAGGCCACAAAGAAGTGTGGGTCTGTGTATTTTAGCAGGAGACTAAGTGAATAAATTTTTAATTAAAACACTTAAACAAAATAAATTCCTTTCAAAATAAAGGAAAATAAAAACTTTCCTTTTTTTGGCATGAGTGCTGCATTTGGAATTTGGATGGCTTATTCCAGTTTTGTTTGCTTTTCTTAAAGTTGTTACTTTTGTAAGATAATCAATAGCAACTTAGGTACTAAATAAGACAATAGCACATGTAACAGAGATTTAATCAAGTTTGTCAGTGTCTGTTTATATTATATAATAATGTTAGCAAAATAAAAAATAATACTAATACTCTAATTTTATTCTGTTTTCGCTTTTAATTGAGAGTCAGGTAAATCACATCTCATGTTTAGTTATCTAAAAATATATCAAACATGACATTTAGTGGGAGTTTCACCGAAAAAAACTTGAAGCTAATACTATAGCTAGTAAATAATGTACTGCAAGAAAGTGTCATAAAGAAAATGACAAGTGAAACTGGAAAACTAGTTTTTTAGACAATATGCAGAGACTTATTGGCTGGTGATTAATGTGTATTTTAATAGAAGCCAGCAGTCTACGAGACTAACAAAAGGCACAATTTCTCTGAAATCAATTGCTCTAATTATCAAATTTTGTATATATTTAGATATATTAGATACAGCTTCTGTTACAATTCTATGGACACAAATGACCACAATACCTACTTAAACTAGAAGACAAGAAAGTGAAAACTTTCATAAATGCTTGATAATAGCTTGTTATCTTGCCTACATATGCTTTGGAATTGCTGGGAGCCAGCTAAAACATGCTCTGATAGGAGATTTGAAAATACTAGAATTTCCAGATTTTTTTTTTTTCCCAGAATTTTGTCACCCGATTTAGAAATTAGGGTGATGTACAGTCAGTTCCTACTGCTCCTACCATCAATACACTGAGATTTGTTAAAAACAACATAGAATTTGTTTTGATTGCTGCAATTTGTACACTTTAAGAGAATACTGAGTGAATCTAATATCAAAAATTGGCTAGTCTTGGTAATATCCACTTCTCCAATACTACTGTTTTTTCATTAAAAACAAACCTGAGCCATTAAAAGCATCATTTTGCCAAGTTTAAATAATCACTGCTTACAAAGCATATTCTGACAGTCAAACCCCGGGCTTTCAGAAGTTACTTTCGGCTGTAATGATGGGGCTGTTCAGTCCTGAAACTGAGATACTGTAACAGGATCTAACCAAAACAGATAAAGAATGAATTCTGAAAATCAGGATCCTGTCTGCAGGCAAGCAATCACATATATGGAAAAGATATGGATAAGCACAAGGCCTGAAAAACCAGTATGTGGCCAACACGTACATTCCTGAAAGCAAAGATGCATATAGGTGTATGTAGCCCATGACAGAAGCACACTGACAGTAAGTGCAAGTTCAAACCTCATCTCTGACCCCGCACCACTTTACAAAGTTTGCAAAGGCACTGCTTACTTCCTCATCAGTTATTTTAGTGATTTAGAAAAAAATAAGAGAGCTAGCATGTTTCATATGTATTTTAAAAAAGCAAACTCATTATATTCCATATATTTCTTCTGTTGTCCTACCAAATCTAGAATAGGAAGGAGGCAATGTGTTTTAAGTTAATGCCAACTATTACAGTAATTAGTCATTTGACAATGAATAACTAGCTATAACAGAGGATGCCAGTAAAAGAAGTGACAGCCAAGAACATAAAATATTTTTCTAAGAAAAACTTTCTTTCCAAGAGTCACAAATAACTCATGATGTGTTATTCCCCCATAGGCCTGTACTTCACGACAAGCAATTTTCCCCTTGCAGCTGTCCCTGCACAATCTTCCTTACAGTGCTTCATGGTAACCTATATTTAGTTCCTTGGCTTCTTTTCTGTATCATTTCTATACTGCGTGTGCCACCTTCCCTTTGCACTGGCACTCTTCCTCTGGTGCTATATTTGCTGTAAAATTCTACCTGCACTGCTGCCATCACCATGTATCAGCAATTAGGGACTGTCTGCTTCAAACTTACTGAAATCAATTGACCATAGTAGTCATTTTTCCTGGTAGAAAACCAATTTCCTTCTCCATTGAATTTGAAAAAAAAAAAAAAAAGCAACCGTTTAATCTAAAACCTCATTTTAGTTCAACTGAAGACACTGCAGAAGTATCTGCTCTAATAAAGGCACATAGGAGAGATCCTGCCACTTCCTCTGATATTACAATCATGTTTAAAACAAACCCAAACCCTAAAGCCATGTTACTCACTGGAGGTAACACTGAAGCTGATTTTCCAGCTACATTTTAGTATTTTGCCACATGTTGTCATTACAAGCATGAGTATGGATTTCTTCAAAAAAAATCCTCTGAATTTCATATTCAACATGGAAGGGCAAAAGAGCAGTATCTTCTAGAGAGACAAAAAATTTAAAATTGCTGTTTATTTTTTTTGCATTTTATTTGATACCATGTTGTTTTAATTAGAAAAGCTGCTTTCAATACCAGAACTCAGCTCACCCTTATTGTTACTTCCAAGTTGATTGGCATTTCTGCGCTGAATTTGAACTGCAGGTGACTGAGATCATCTTGAGTGAAAGAAAAAAATAGGACTAAATTATCTCTCTTTAATTGTGACATATAAAAAATTTCGAGTTAAAGGAGACCATATAAGAAATATCAGTTAACATTTTCAATTAAGTTTGAGCACTTCATGGAAGCTCCTTACTCCTTAAAGAAAATTTAAATTGACAATTTTAACAGTTAAATTTAATCATGTCTTCTTTGGCCATTGCTAGAGAATCTGTGCATCTGGCAATATTTCCAAGGAAAAATCAGTAAATAGTACAGTAAATTAAATAATTAATATTTATTTTAGTGCTAAGGTAGCCAAAGCCATTGAAAAATACTATCCCGTAAATTTTATAGAAACAAAAGTCATCACAGATTGTTATCCAGGGCCCAGATTCCCTTTGCTGGGCAAGTGTTGGTAAGCACATTTCAGTAGCTTTTGTCCTTACTCCTTTTTGGTCAAGGCTGAATTCAGGATATGCCAGCATGAGCTCCTTGTTTGCACACTGCAGGTGTGGAGAGACACAGTCCTTCACCATTGCAGTTCTGTATGTCTGTGTAATTTATACAAATTTATGGAAGGAAATAAAGAAGTGCTCTGGTATCTGGGGTTTATATTTTTTCAGTACATTCCAGACTGTCAAAATTCTGGAGTTTTAGAAATATTTGTATTTTACACATTTGTACATACTGCATAGCATGCACAGCTTAAAAACAACATGCAATCTAAAGAACTTTGCATGTACCCATAATAGAGTGGAGGATATAGATCTTTTTTTTGATCATTTGATCAAAAAAGTATCATTTGATACATTTCATATATATTCTTAAAAAAAACTATTTTTTTTTTGCCTAAGAGGAATGAGTAAAACCAAAGTAAACTTTTAAGCTCATTAAGTGCTAGAGTTTGGAGGTAGCCACCATCCTATAAGATTGCCGTTGCAGCAGTTACACTTCCGAATAGAATTGGAAAGGTTCAGAGAAATGACAAAGATCCCAATTTGTAACAGAAGATTTCCACTTCATAAACTAATCTACTTTTCTAACTTTTTCTTCATTCCTAAGAGCAGTAACACAAACTTTAACAAATTTTAAGTTTAACGAAAATCTAGGAGAGAAGAAGCAGAAGGGGAGCTGTTTCCAAATTGAAACACGAGTGCGCCTGGTTCCTGAGGATTCTTCCTTCCTGAGTCAAACTTAAAAGTCCTTTTACTCAGGCTCTCAAAATACTCCAGGTCTGCCTGAATGAAGAGGAGTCTACTTCCAAAATTGCCAAAGAGATAAAGACGTCAGATTCTCACTGTTATATACCTGGTGTGTGAGTCTCTGTGTGTGCAGGATGCTCCAAATGGCAGGACACACATCGTGAAACTACTTACCAAAGCATCACCACTTACTTTTATGTTGAGCATGTTCAGAATCAAGAGGCAGAACCCACCCCCTTTTTTCTTCTGGTTTCCTGTTATTGTTGCTGCAGCTGTGTATTTCTTCTTCCATTTCACTTTGTACCTTCAATAAAGAGCTAAGCTGGGACTCTTGCCTTAAAATTGTGTCAAAATTGTGAATGTTGGTTTTGAATTACTTTGCTACCTGAAGATTGTTGTCAAAGTGACTGTTTCTTCTTAGGAAAGGAGGTAAGGATATATCTGTTCTACCTACACCATGTTCAGATTCTTGAAGTTCCACGCATCCCTCTAGGGTTTGACAAATTGAATTTGAAGTGACTTACGAAAAAATAAGGTGATGATAAAATATTTGATCCTTCTTGAAGTATTTAAAATATCTTTCCTCAGAGTTTTTAACCACAACAGGTAAAAGCTTCCTTCTCCTGAGGATTTTTTGCACCTTACTGTAGAACCATAGAAATTTGGGGAGGTTGTTAATATCCATAGGAGATTGCTCTCGTTTCCACTGTATTTGCTGACAATTTTTCTGGAAGATAAAAAATGTTAGTTTTGAAGCAAACAAAACATGCATTTGCAAGCTTTTGCTTGCTACACAGTTTTTCAAGCAAGATGGTTACATTTCCTTCTAGACTGTTCTGTTCTAACATAATCTTGATAATTTCACATTCTTCAGTTTATAATACAGATGTCTAAAATGGTCAACAACTAAAAAATCAGTATTTTTTCTTTCCCAGCGTAATTGGAAATATATGTCTCATGTTTCACAGCTAAAGCATCCATCTGCAGGCACACACCCATGCACAAATACACACATATATTATACAAATGAAAATATATTTAACATTTAAATTTTAACTACTGTTGAAAAAGACTTCTGTGTTATACTTTTCCTTGTGGTTTGGTCTTGGTTGTTTTGATTTGTTTTGTTTTGTTTTTGCTTTAATCCCTTCTTTGAATATTATCATACATAAAGCTTTTTTCTAATTCAAATTAAGTAGAAATAATTTGCTGTGGAATGATGTGGAATAAAATACTCAACCTTCATGACTGCTTGAAAATAATTTCAAAGGGAGATGAGTAGTACTTTTTAGGGAAAAAGCATTACTATGTATTTCCTAAGTGATCAGGAACGTGGGATTTAGAAATGCAGTAACATTTGGAGTCTAAAGTAAAAAACACACCCCCTCCTGTTTGGTTACAGCTGAGCACTTAAAATCAGTTTTTTAGCATTCCTTCAACAGCTATGATTTTGCTTCCCTTCCAGATTATCCATCCAAGGGGGAAAATACAACCCTTTTAAAACTTGGTCTCCTACTTCAAATGCTACCTTCTTTTAAAGCAGACAAACCCACTGCAATCACAACTGCAATCGCAATCCCTCTTCTCATTTTATATTAGCCTGGGTCCGCATTAACAAGCACAATGTGAGAAGGAATCATTTTTTGTTGTAAGATTTATTATAATACTCTGAAATTCACATTCCATGAATGTGAACCTCAAGTTCAGTTCATGAGATGAGGCTGTTCTGCATGCTACCTGTGCAGCTGATACTTTGATAGGGGCGTAACAGGTGGTTCCTAGAGCTGATATGGGAAAAGCTGACTGAGTTAAGAATACTGAGCCACGAGAGGATCTGAACAGGTTGTTCTCTGGCAGGCAGCTGCCTCTGGATCATGTTTAAACTGCCCAGACTAGGCTCTGAATTTTCACTTTTGCAGGATAAAAAGGACAGTCAGCTAAACCTAGCAACCTGATTCTTAGCACATGAATTAGAAGTCTGTATTCTGAATATAATCGGTAGTAAAAAACTAACACAACTGCTTCTTAAAGAGGCTTTGGTTGAAATTTATCTCCCACTATAACGAAATACTCGTGGTTTGCTAACATCAGAGGCTGAGAAGACTGAGACATCTTTCTCCTTTCCTCACAAGCCATTTTTCCTAAATGTTTTTCTTCTATCTGCTGTTACATGACGCACTCATCAGAGTTAAAAACATTAATCCTAGCTCTTTACTAGTCTATCAATGAAGAAAGCTCTACAGCTTCCTCCTAAGGCATCTCTGTGATCTGACAAAGAGTAATTTGGTGCCTTCATTCTCTCTGCTCACTGTAAGCCTCAATGCCTCTGCAGAAGGATGGAGTCACCACACAGTGAGTTTCCTAAAGAAGGTCAGCAGGTGATGTTGGGAGAGAAGTGTGACTGAAATAGGTCCTGACCCTCTGGCTTCACAGCACTTCTCTTTGTTCAGGAGGCAGAATCCTCTTCCCAGGGTGCAGTGTGGGAAAAGCAGGAGCACTGGTGGAAAAGATGCTCATGGTTAGAGGACTTACCTGGAAAATGAGGGGCCTGAGATGCTGGCCACTATCCTTCAGAGGGGATTTCAAGCAGTAACTTTGTTTTCCTGGAAGGTACCTTAAGAGCAAGTATGGCAAGGCTGCTGGGTAACCCCACAAGAAACAGTACCACAAACTCAAAAGAGAAAGCTAGAGAAGAGGCAGCTTTTTTCTCCTGTTTCTGTGGGAAAGCGGAAGCCCTGGGGTCTGCTCACTATAACTGAAAGGAGTAAGTAGGTTGTGACTGGTAACAAAAGCAGGGTAAGTGGCAGCAGTGGTAGGTGGCATGAGAAATGAGAGCAGGGAGATCAGGGAGCACAGAGCAGATTGTGGTGGTTATTACACAGCTCCAGAGGTTGGAGTGAAAGGGTGAGTTTTGGGTTCCCCGAGCTCGCGGGTGGTGATGGAGTATCTCTTCCCACAGCAAAAGGGTGATAAGAGAAGCTGTGCCCCCAAAGACAGTGAAAGCTTTTCCTTCCCCATCCTGAAGCTTGAGAAAGATCTATTAGCTCTTTCACACCACATCAGCAGCTTGTATAGGATAAAAAAATCATGACGAGCCTTTACTCCAGTTCTTCTCAAGGGCTTATCAAAAAAAGGGGGAACCATAACCCTGATCAAGAGGACACACAAACTAGATTCCAAAGTTATAAATCTTGCTTACTTTCTTGAAAACTACCTTTCCCCCTAAATTGCATACATAGATTCTGGATTAAAAAGAGATTTAAATAACTGTAAGTAGTAGGGCAAATCTGTGACTTCCCTATTACAGAGGAATAAGCTATCATAAAACACCTCCTACTCGCCGGCTGGAAGAAGAAGAATACGTGAGGCAATTTTCCCCTTTCCCGTGCATGTGGGCAGAGGGTGGGCTGGCAAGGGGAAAAAATAGGAGAAAGACTGATTGATACGCTACTGAAAGGCAAAATAGACTAAACAGGACTGAAAAAACCACTATTAGCCCAGAGGTAAAGACAGACCACTCTGCCTAGTGAATAATAACAAGAAGAGAACTGGTCCATTGCATATTTCTTATCAGACAACTATCAGAAGCTTTACTTAAAACTTGAGTTTCTTAAATAAAAAAAAAAAAAAACACCTTCCATTTATCTAAGATTTATAAATGAGTTAATTACTTGTTTATCCATCCTCTCCAAAAAGAAAAAATTGTAATAACCGAAGCAATATACCACAAGGACAAAATTACTCCAACACACTTCCTTAAAAATCGTTTTGGTTTCCAAAACTAATGTTCATTTGTGTAGAGTACTATACTGCAACACCGACGTTAGGCAGGATTTGTGCTGACTGATTGATGCCATCTGTTCGCGACTCGGATGTTACTTTCTCTAGCTTTCAAATAGGGAAAACAAAAAGCAAAACTAGCTCTTCCCATTCCCAGTTAAGGAATTTAGTGAATTTAGTTGAATTTTCAACAATTACTACATTGTTTCTTTGGGAAAAAAAAAAATAGTGCTGGTACCATACCGTTCCGTCACGGTTTAGCAAAAAGGACTTTCTGCAAGTTATCCATGCTTTAAAGAGAAGGAAGCATTGTAATTAGCAAGTGTTTTTCTAACAGCTAGAAATGTACATCCACTCTGTAGGCTTGTTGGAACATAAACTGCTTTTTTCTCCCGACATCTGGTATCCATTAAAAAAAAAAAGGG
>VXBQ01003985.1:226-30674 GCA_013400175.1 Phainopepla nitens | reverse complement strand
GGCGGCGGCAGCGGGAGGGGCTCGCTCGGTGCCGGCGGCTCCCGTCAGGGCCGAAGGGGATGGTGTGTCCCGGGAGGAGCCGAGCCGAGGGGAGCTGCGGGGAGCGGGAGCCGGGCGGCGATTCCTGTTGCCCGTTCCTCGGCAAGTGGCAGCCGGGGGAGGTCGAGAGCGAGCTCAGCGCCTGCCTGTGCCGGTACCGGCGGTGTGCCCGCTGCGCCTCCGCCCCGACACCGCGCTGCTGTGCGGGGAACAAAGAGCCCCTTACCGGCACTCCGAAGTGTCCCGGCCCCTGCTGCGGCTGCTAAAACGCCTTGTCCCGGTTGGGGCACGGCCAGAAAGCTCCCAGGAGTGGCGGGGCTGGCAGAGTGACTTGCTGCGGGAAAGGACCAAGTCTGGACCAGCTATGGCTTCGAAGTGCTCCCGGGCAATGCGCCCGGGGCCGGCCCCAAGGACGCGCCAGGTGGAGGCCGTGGCGCTGGCCCAGAGCATCCTGTCACTGGCCGATCGCGTACAGGAAGGGTGGCCAAGAGACTGAGGAAAATCACAGTGCCCCTCTTCTGGACACTGGGAGCTGGCAGATGACAGGGAGTGCTGACGCCCCCCACTTACAGGAGAACCTGGTCCGGTAATGAGTGTCTAAGATAGTCGATGCCTAAAGCATACCCTACAAGAAAGATGGGGTGGGGGAACTGAGCTTTGCTGGTCCCGGGAAGAGGAGGCTGATGAAGGGCTTAGTGATTGCTTCTGACTACTTGAAGGGCCACTGTAAAAGTGACAGTAGAGCCAGAAGGTGTAGCAAAAGTGCTACATGTGCAGTCTTGGGAGGTTCAGTCAGGAGGGTTGTTCAAGGCTAGGAGTTGTCAGGACTGTCCTTGGAGCGCTTCAGACATCACCCCTGACCTGGGAGTGGGGTAACAGTCGTCCTTCATGCAGGAGATCGGACTCTTATGACCTCCAGAAACCTTCCAACCATTATTTAGCGACTCCATGATTTGTATGCTTGTCAACTTTGACATCTCTGTCTCTCTACACAAATTAAGAATATACAGAAAAGGACAAAAATGTAGTGTCACTTTGCAATAAAGTTTTATGTTTATGTTGCACAAAGGGTACAGTACTACACATGGTTTATTATTTTTGCACACTTATTTCTGGATGTCCCAGCATCTATAAGTGCCTTTATAGTTAGGTGAATGAGATTAAGAATTCATTCGTTTCTATGATGGAAAAAAATTCCTTTGGGACAAACCTTATGTCCTGGTTTAAACCACTTGGTTAAACAGTGATACCTTAATACAGGATTTTTCAGCTTATAGACATCCCTGTCCTACAACTACTTATGAAATAAATTAGTTGACCCATTTTGAGTCTCTTGGCTCACTAGGTGTGGGTAGTTGGAAAGCACTTTAAATCATAGTATTAAACAGACAAAAACTTTGCCTCAGACATCAGGTGCTGCTGTTAGAAGATAATAATTCTGTGAAGCAGGTGTTGTGTTATGTTATGCCTCCTCGTTGCATGTAGATCTTTGGATAGATACTAGGAGTAATCAAATGATAAATCCAAATCTAAACGACAATGATTTTTTTCCCCTCAGTACCTCAAAGGAGCAGCATTACCAATGAGAACTGTATCTATTAACTCCTGACTACAGAGTCTAATTTATCAAGATACCATATAGACAAAATTAATTTAATTTGTGATAATACACTTTACCATATTCAAGTGAACTCCTACAAAAGCAGACATGAGTCTAAACAACATAAATTTAGTCTAGCAAATTCCAATACAGTCCCAACATGTGTGGTTTTTCTTGCTTTTATTTTTTTTAAGAAAAGTTGACTTTTATTTTCCTCAGAAACTGTAACTTTAGTCAAAAGTAGAAATTTGAAGCATTACTGTTGGCACCTACAATGAGAAATACCTAACTGCAGTATTTAACAAGGAAGGAAAGACTAGGCAGCTGAAATCTCCTCACATTTTTGCAAACAGTGTTTAACAGTGATAGCTAAGGGGGTTTTTATAATTTTACTGATTTATAAGTAATCAGTACATTTCAATACATTAAAAGAGCATCCCAGGTTTCCTGCTTCTTAGCCAGGAAAAAAGATGCTGTTTCGTAGGATTCAGAAGTGTGAGATTTGATCTGAAAAGTTATCTCTTTCAGGAGTCATGGAAAAAACATACATTTCAATGTATTAATAAAAAAAAAGTTTTAATTAAATCTTCAACTCTACATCTTTTTTCTCATTCTTCAAACATCGCATTTACATGAGTGACCTAACATAGTTCACAATATTTATTTCTTCAACAAAATACCTGCTGAAGTTTTTTTTTAGGTTTAATGTCTCTGTGACAGTTGGGATGACTTGAATTAAAAATGAACTCATCCTTACACTGGATCTCTTACTAAATAATATTTACCATTGCATTCTACATCATATCTGGGCTCTGAGCCCTCAGCTGACTTCTGTCAGGAGTGCTGTGGCTCTGGTGGTTAACTGCATCCACAGAAAACCACACATGTCAGGTTTCCCTTAGGAAGTAGATGCTATCTGCACAAGCCCCTTTTTCAAAATATAAGATAACTAAGCAAGAAACAAGTACTAACACCCTGCTAAGAGGTGAAGAATGTCCTCAAGGAATTCCTTTCCCATGGACATTCTCAATCCTTTCTGAAGGCAAAGTGGTAACAGAAAAAAAGAGATGTGTCTGGATAACATTTTTCTTCACCCTTATGACCTTAATATTGTTCTACAGCCTGTACTGAAGCACAAAAAAAAATGCATGAAGGTCTTCACATACTCACAGAATGGTTGAGGCTGGGAGGGACCACTGGAGGTCATCGAGTTCAACCTCCCCGCTCAAGCAGAGTCTCCTAGAGAATTTTACTCAGGATTGCATTCAGACATCTTTTGAGAGTGTCTCTGGGGAAGGAGACTCCACCACATCTCTGAGCAGCCTGTTCGAGCGCTCAGTCTGCTGCACAGTAGAGAAGTTCTTCCTCATATTCAGGTGGAACTTCTGTGCATCAGTCTCTGCCTCTTGCCTCTTGTCCTATTGTTTGATATCACCAAGCCAAACATGAAAAAGGGAGTGTAGGAAAATGTTATCAAACCTTTTACAAGATAAAGGCCAAATTTTATGTTTTCCAACATAAAAAAAAGCTGAACATTCTCAAGTTTTTTTAGTGTTGTGTCAATAAATAGTGATATTAGATAGAAAAAAACTAGTACTGTTTGTGCACTGTACAGATTTGTTTTATCAAACCTCTGGTCTGGATATGCATTTGCATGCATGCACAAGTAGATTACAAAGGTTTCTGGTAAGAGCTATATAGTGTTACACCTAAAAAATATGAGAACTGCCAGTAGAGTGAACTGTCCCTCAAAGCTGTTGGCTTTGTTGCAGAAGAAACTGAGCTAGTTTGTTTGTTTGTTTGTCTTTGTCCAGAAAAAAGAACATACATGAGTTAATGCTTATATAGTGTGAATGATAAAGAGATGAAGGCTCAGAAGTAAACTGGAGAGGTATGCCATTTCATGCAGGAGCAGATGTATCTTTTGAAGTCTAATTTAATTTGAGATTTAAACCATCATCCAAAACTAAATTTAAATATTTAATGGTTTATATGGATTGGGGGTTTTTTTTCAGCTTTTTAAAATGGTAAGGAAACATGAATGATAAAGTCTACACATAATTTTTATAATGGAATTATTATAGAGTTGGGCACTTCTGGAATTAGTCTTAGACTGGTGCTTTTAATGACATTTGGACAGAGAGCACTTTCCCAGTTACACCAAATGGCAATTATTGCTATCAATAATGTTGGATTCTACTTTTTTTTTCCTATGAGGGTGTGTTTTTGAGAAAAAGCCATAAACAGAGGGGTTTTATTTTATCAGTGCTTCAGTGGTTACTTAATAATTGCAACATCCAATCATACATTAAAATTTGAACAGCTTCATGATAATCAAAGGGTTATTCTTCATATTTCAGAATGTGCCAAAGGCCTTATGTTCAAAGCTTAAGAAATTGGTTAAATAGATACCTTAGTAAACCTTATTGGTTTACTAAAAGATGATATAAATAATAATATATAAACAATACACATATAAAAATGGAAGAAATCAGCTTTAATACAAGTATAATGTTAGATCTGTTCAGAATATAAAAAGACTATAAATCATTTTTAAATTGTAGAAATTATTTTAAAGACTATATTGACTTTTAAGGCATGAAAATGGTGTTCATGAAAATTAAGCAAACAGTCCTTATTTATTATGTGGACAAAATGGTAATTAAGAAAGGAATTTTAGAAGAAGACAGATTTGGACAAATTATTTCAGCTGAATTTAAAATTGCATTGGTAACTGTATAAATAAATTGAGTTAATACTTCCACTTCATCCCAGCTGCAGAGAGAACATGATTATACTCCATATATTCTAATGCATTACTTTGAAAACAGCTGGAAATAGTACCCGCTCATGTTGCTTTTTAAAATTAAAACTGGAAGACAAACTATTCTTTCTATGAATAGGTTACATTACATGTGAGATTAACATCTACATTAAATTCAGGTTTCATTTGAAATCTTCCCAAAGGTGTCAGTTTTTTTACAGTTAAAACTTTCAGGTATACAAAAGCAATGAACTTTCTTTCCATAGTGATTTTTAGGGTAAAATTCCTCTCGGCAGATTGTAGACATCAGTCATGTCAACAATTGCACCTGTACCAGTCATCATAGGCTCTCCTTGGGATATAATTCATCTAACCAGCTTAAGGTTTCTTAATTTACCTTCCAATAATTAAATTAAATAGTTTATTTGTAATAAAAAATAATTAGTTCATTTTAAATAAAAACTAATTTTATTAGTTTTAATAAAACTAATTACTAATTAACTAACTAAATTTAATACATTAAATTATATGTAATAACAAATACTATATTTAATAAATTAAATTGGTTTGATTTATTATTAAACAATATTTTAAGTTTAATAACTAAATTAACACAGTTAATTGTGTTAAATTACACCAAAGAATCTCCTGATTCTTTCCACCAACTGTGAGAGAAAGGACTGAGACACATCCTACCCTTTGCCACCCAGCTGTCCTTTGGAGCTTTGCCTTGTATTTAAATACAATCAGCAGAGTAAATTCTGCCTGCATTTATTGGATTATATATTTTGACATGTAACTGTTTCAACATAATTTGATTTCTTGGAGTCTGAATAACCGTGAAAATACAACAGGATCATCTTTATCTACAGTACCTTGGACTCTATATTAGTGTTTCTTTTTCTACTTGGCTTGTTCAGGTTTTTATTTCCCTGATTTTCAGTAGTTGTTTTGAAATATTTACAGATACTGTAAAGCTGTTTCTATGCGTGTCTCAAATTGAAATTTTCATCACTCCGAAAGAACAAATATATACATAAAACTCAAAATTTATACAAAAATTCCTGAACAGGCAGATCCATATATGTAGCTGGAAATGTATATATGAACAACCATTTGAGAGTGTGTTGCACTAAATACTGAGTTTGGGAAGGACAGAGTATAACAAAAGCATGTTCCAAAGCTGCCTTTACCTGGGGCTCTTCTGCATGGAAGATGTCATCGCTACCTCAAAAACATACATAAAACCCCAGTACAGCACTCACAGTAATGTGAAGGTCTATCTCATCTGTATCACTGATAGATATATCAGTTTACAAAATTTTACTTCATAACTTTACCTGGTCGCAAAGCTGAAAAATATGAGCAAAACTATCTCAAACTGGTGAAGCAGAAACAAGTTATATATATTTATAAGAGCTGGTGGTCAGCATCAACTTGCACATATCAGGAAATACAATTCCTTGCAGAAGCCTGAAAAATTAAAAATTAAAAAAAAAAAAAGAAGAAGACTGAAAATTTAAAATGAAATAGAATATTTTATTTTGTGTAAATGTGGAGTTGTAATATGGCATCGATGTCACCTAACCTAAAAACCGCAAAGTCCCTAGTAAAGCATTCATTGCCCTAATAACAGAAAAAAGCAGTGGTTAATGTAATCTGACTTTCTAATGCAACTAAATTTAAACAGATTGTTTAGACTTACTTTCATGTTTTTACAGCAGTATGGAGGGAAGAGAGAAATCTTCAACAAAGTAAATCTAACTTTACAAATTAAACATTCATCCCTGATGGATGAGGGAAAATCACAGGGAGAATTGGACTAAATGATCATTTTATGTCCCTTCCAACTGGACTACTTTCTATTCTATTCTCACATTATTCCCCTTTCAACTGTCTCTTCACAGCAATTTCCATATCTGAGGTTCTAAATGCATTGTCTTGGTCTGCTCTTCTGTTTTATCCATTTTTTAATCAGAATTATTTCAACAAATCTCAAGCCTAGGCTTCCAGGCACAGATAAACCTTCATCTTTTGATGGACTTTCTCTGGTCCTTCAAATTTTTAGGAGACTGAATCATGTTCAGCTGCCCTGTAATCAGAACGAGAAGCTGTTTCAGTCTTTGTTTTACAATACATCCATTCTGTTAATATTTTCCCTGGTGGAAAATCCTGCAATATTGGGTGATTATAGACAGGAATCTATTATAGAGTTAGTTAAAGCACATGTGGAGTGATGCATCAGACATCAATTTGAAACAATTATTATTACATAATTAATATTTTCATAGATAAATATATCTCTTCTCCAGGCTGAACGTTTAATTTCCCACCATTGCAGCTGTAAATTTTTCAGTAGCACTGCCATCTTCAAGTGACATCTTTATCAAAATACTGCTAAGAGAAACTTTAAAAAAACTATTATTTAACTTACTAGCTTTCCTATTTTTAGAAAGTAAAATTATAGAACTGACAAAGTATGTGGAGTAACTGTTGCTATGTCTGTTTGGAAAAGTAATTTCATTTTGGCTGACTTTGCACCCACTTACTTCACTTACCCTAAAATTTCTGTCTGTCTTAAACAAATGGTTCTCTGGAAACCAAAAAGTACATGGCTCAGTTTTACTCCACTTCAGACTCCTTGATATTTGCACAGTGGCACTAGTAAATAGTTTTGACTGAGGAATTGACAGTCTAATATAATATTTATCTGTGAAAGATGCTTGAACTCATTAGAGAAAACGCTGTGTATATAGTAAATTACAGACAAAACTTTGCCAACTAAAACTGAATTTTGGTTGAATTATTTGTTAGCTATTCCTTTCCAATGAGTAAAAGAATGACCCCAGATACTATAAACTGAAAAATCTATTGAATTCTTATGTAAACATTGAGAAAGACAAAATCATGTTTTGTGAGTTAGAATCTCAGCCTTCAAATAGCACTGACAGTGGCAGCTCCTCTGAACTAGATTCTTTAGAAATCCATGATGAGCTAAACCTCTTGATTTCCAGACAAAAGTGGAAAACTGCACTACTGAAAAAATTGTGTTAAAAACAGATTCACTTTCCAGCATGTCTGTTCTTCTGTGTGTTTCATTACTTTTTTTTCCTAAAGTACAGAAACTGATGAATGCAGCCACTTGTGAATACTTACAAATATTCTAAGTGTTATACAATAGCTAAGGCTAATGATATGTTGTATGCCATTAACCAAAGTGATTAATTATTCTGAGTATATTAAGAACATAGCTTTCTATAGTGCAATGTATTTGTGATGTAAGGTTTTTCCTTAATACCACTACTTAACAGAGGAGGTCTTTTTTTTTTATATGTTTTAAGTAGTACATTCTACATAACTGTACCTCTGTTCTTTTTTTAGAGGTTGGTTTTGGTTTTATATTGGAAATAGTGACTCTCTATTAAAGGTTGCTGCTTCCCTCTATTTTCTTCTAGCAAGCCTTTGGAGGAAGGAGAGGGAGGAAAAAACAGGCTTGGAAGGAAGCCTAAAATATACAGGGGGGAAGTGATCGGTATTTTTCTTTCTTTTTAGCTCTATTTCCCAAATCCTAGTATGGACAACTTCTATTATGACAGACACAAATTCTTTAATAACCTAAGATGATTAAGGAACCAGAATTTTAAAAAATGCTATCCCCTCAGTCATGCCTGGACCCTGCTGTTTTGTCTGTAGTACTAATAAACATGATGAGGGCATATATACTCAAGCCCCACCAGCAAATGGTCTCCTGTACAGTGTGATTTGCTAGCACACAAGCTACTCTGCTTTTGGTCCAAGAGGCTCTGTCAGACAATGTTTAGATGCTGTCTAGGAAATACCACTGGACAGAAACTTTTCTCTGCTGGGCAGTAAGCAAGAGGCCATCTTGTGTGGGAATGAGAAATTATTTTATCTTTGTGGGTGTGTTTGCTGCTGCCATCAGGACCAGGAGACCAGCCCTTATCCCTTTCATTTATTCACATAGCTGTAGCCTCAGGGTTTGCCCTAGACAATTGGCAGCCAGATGATAACCAAATAAAAGATCATTGCTTTCATGGAAGTGCCATTGGTTTAACGGGCCTATGACCTGTTTGTTATTCTGCTAAAGTTTGCTGAAAAGCCTAAAGGAGGAAACAGGATTGTCCTAGCAACATAGGATAAACTGCTCAGTGAAATAATTGGAAAAAAGAACTAGAAAGTTAGAAAAGGCATTAAAAAAGTCAGAGGGGAATTTAGAATATGCCTTTAAATAACTCCTTAAAGTCTGCTCGTGGTTGATCATAAGGATTTTCTAGTGTATATATTAGCCACAGAGACTGAGGAAACAATTCAGTTACAGCCCATCCCCAAGTACTGCCTTTTAGAATCAGTTCCAAGCTTTCCCAGGGACAGGAAAGCACCACCATTTCTCCCAAGCCTCCACAGTGCTGCAGCCTTGAGCAATTTTATTTCTGTCTGGTACAAATGCATCCTCTCTTTTTTCTTTTTTTTTTCCTTTGTCTTCTGCTGTTGTTCTCAGTCTGATGTATCTGCTGTTCAATGCAAATCCATCAAGTAGATCTCATTGTTCTTTCATGTAGCTTGTGTAATTCCTAGTGTATTATTTATTTGCATGTTTCTTCTACATTAAATGATCTTCTAGTTAACAAACTGTTTGCAAAACTCATATAATGTTTTATGGATATTCTTAAAGAAGTATTTTTATATATGTAGGTATATATTTATGTGCATATACACACACAACCCCCATAAAAACTGCCATTCCTAAACTTCTGTTTAAATATTCACAGCATAAACTATGATGATGGTGTGCCAAGCAAGGGTTCTTACTGAATACACCACAGTTTCTTCTCTACTCATCTAAAGAGCCGTAATTGCTGTCATCCAACTACACAGCAGTTGGATCATACACCTGGATCCACTAGCTGGAAAATGTTCCTAGGTTACTCACTTTAGATAAGTTCTTAATAATACAAATTATATTAACAGTATAGATGAAAAATCAGACATGTTAGAATTGGACATGTTTTGCCTTCTCCTGCAGATATTTTGTAATTTTTTTGTAATCTTCAACTATTGTGGCAACAGATGATAAAAATTACAGTATAAACATTAATTTTAATACTAAATACTAAAACTTAACAGCTCTAATGTTGTTGAGGTTCTTCAACGAGCACAAGAACTAATGAAATCTGAAAAAGAAATCTTCTCATATTTGAAATTTGAGTTTGTTGAAGCTATCTTTCTAAAGCTTAAGGTTAAGTTTCCTGGATATTCAATAGTTAGACTTTGTTTCTCAAGAGGGTCATTTTCCCTTGTTCACTTTAACAAGCGAAGTTAAGCTAATTTGATTTCCTTACAGTACCTTCAAAAAAACTTAGTCTTCATCATTGACTGTATAAGGAACTCAGGGATTGTGAGAACAGTTCAGTAGCTTCCAGGATGGGATTAATCATACTTGTTTAAACTATTTAAAATCAGATTGTCAAGTCTAACCTTTTTGCATATATTTCAACTATCATCAACAGCAAAGGTCTTTTCTAGCACAATTCATCTCATCCTCCGGAGATGTCTGTTAGTCCACTGACCATGGATACCCTATTGTGAAATAAAAAATCATCAGGGAATGAGTTCAAATACTGGATAAATACTTAAAATACTTAATTCTTTGCTGTCTGGAAGTGTCATATATTTACAACTTATTTTCTCCTAGCCAAAGCCACCGTATAAAATGTGGATGCAGCTATAGACATTAAAATTAAGTGAGCACCGGAATCAATGAAAATCTGAACCTGAACTCTGTCTATCTTTATCAGATACCTTACACCTAGGTTTTGTGTGTTTGTAGAAGCAGACCTTCTCAAAAAAGTACCTAAGTTTCCTGGAAAGTGAACAGTGTTATTAGTCAGGGCTAGTGCTTTAGCCATGTTTCACTCAGCACTACAGACACAGCCAATATGACTAGCCTGGGTAAATAACTTTCAGATGGCCAGTGTTGGTGAGGTAACTCTAACCTGAGCTGTAGGTGGGAACAAGATATCCAAGTCAGGTAAATTGAATTCTTGTACTGACAAGTTCCTAGCAAGCGGTGAATTGCTAACCCTACCAAAGCTGCTTATTTGGTTTGATTTCTTTTTACAGCTCTTTCTCCTCTGCAGTCCCTGCCTTTTATGATAGGCTGAATTCATGCTGAAGATTTTCTTTTATGTATTTAATAGGGTCTTCTCTTCCCAAGTACCAATTTTTATGAAAACTCCAAGAGCTTACATATCTTTGGTACTCCCTCTCAGAAGTAACTGATCAAGCAGAAAGTGACTGAAATTATGTTAGTAGCATATATATGCCATACCCACACAGCCAGGGTTGCCACAGGAGTCTTATTTCCTTAGGGGATCATCTGAAGATGTTTTACTAATGATCAGTAAAGGCAAAGACAATGGAATCTGAGATATTTGTTAAAAAGAATAAGTGGTCTTTCCGTATGCCTTCAGCTTTTATGAGAATGCATGCACAGTTGGTCTGATAATAATTTATCACTGTGTGCCATACTAGCTTACTAATACCAATATTAGGAAATAATTTTAAAAAAATTGGAATAATAAAGCATGTTAAACATACAGAAAGACATCAGACATCATGTACTAAATTTTTCAAAAAATTATCATCATCCACCTCCATCCTTAGAGTCACAGGACTGGTCATTCTGAAGGTTTTCTACATATATTCTCTTAGGCTGACTGCAAACTAATACAAGGGAGAGCCCAACAGGGTGATAATAGACTCAAATAGCAGTATATTTTTCCTAAGAGTTGCAGCAAAATGAAAGCTTCATAAGTATAGTTGTTTCATGTATCAAAAAACACACAAAAGCTCTGAAATGTGCTTTTCTCCTAGCTTATCGTGCTGTGAGGTTACTGACTCTCTTTGAGACCTTTCAACTTCAGCTAGTGTCATTTATACCATTTCGTAAGACCAAAGGCCAAAAATGTTGTAACCAGCTGGAAGCAGCAATACCCTAACATAAGCAGAAAGGAAAAGAATTTTTTTTTTGTTTCTGCTGCTTCCCATAAAACTTCTGTCTAAACCAATTCATTTTAAATTCTCTTACCTTCAATTTCATGGTTTCTTCTATGCTGTCCTTGAAGTCTTGAAGAAAATAATATATATCACTAATATATTTTTGTAAAACAGCCTTTTATTCCTTTTGGCAGAAATCCATGTTATAATCAAATTTAAAATAAGATGCACACCAATTTTAAACTTGGTCCTTAAACTGGACAGCTGGGAAATTTTCTGTTTGGACTGCATTATCTGTCTAATTGAACTGCTTTCTGAGCAATGCAGATTGTGGTGAAAGGTGCCCTCTAGCAAGATGGCATTTCTAATTGACTCATCTGAACTGTAACATTATTGCTGCCTTTCATTTGGTTGTGTCACGGTGACTACATCATGATGCCTGCAATCTTTAGGGAAGGTGGATCACCTCCCTAAATTTAGGATGTTATGAACTATGGGCTACAAAACTTGTCATTTGCATACAACCAACCAACTGAATTTCTTCCTGATATGGTCTGTTATGACAAAGACAATAGAGATGCTATTTTAAGTCGCATGTGCAAGCTGCCTGGAGACTATAATCAGGTTGACTAATCAGGTGGCATGGCAAATTTGGCCTGTCATATGGTACATTGAATCCACTATCTTCGTATTCAATTCTAATATTTTTTACTTACTGAGAAAATAAAATCTCCTTTTTCTTCACTTCTGTTTAAACTCAGCTCACCCAGAAAAGTGGGTATACAGTTGCCCTAGACAAGTCAGTTATGTGTAAGCATCAGATATAGGGTAAAACCTCGGGGTTTTATCCTACATAATAACTAGGGGCTTCTATAAGCATTATTATATTGCATCTGCTCTCGTTTCAGAGCCTTGATTAAAGACAGAATGAAGTCTGTGTTGCTAATGGTTTGTCGGTTTGTGGCTGATTTTCTGGTTCTTCCTTTCCAAAATATTGCTTGCATATTTTGTAGTCCATGATTATGCAGAAACAAAACCACAGATATTTGTATTACTGAGGTTTCCCTCTTCTAACTGCATACTCTTTTAAGCACATCCCATGAAAAATCTATGTGTCGCCCATTCATTTCATAATCACATTAGAGATCTTCTAGAAGCAGCAGTTTAGGGTTTTTTTGTGATTCTCCTCAATCTCTTTGCCTTCCATTCTTCATTTCTTTCTTTCCTGCATGTCTTCTATCTCACTGGCACGCCTGACTCCTGGCAATGTTGTCAAAACATCCATCCACTTCTGTTGTGCTTCAGATTCATTGAACAATCACTGGAGTGATCATCCAGTGGCCAAACCTTGGCTGGATGTTCTTCACAAGGTCAAACTAGTCCCCAGTGGCACAGTCATACCAATGGTAGAAACTTTGGAACAAAAAAATATTTGTTGTCTTTCTCCAAAAATAAAATACAAAGACACGTGAAATATGGTTTGCCTTCCATCTAATCAAAATATTTCTGTAGAGAAAGGGGGTTGGGAAGGATAACCCACAGGAGGATCGAATTAAGAGATCTGACTGTAGCTGTCAAAATCATAGCCGGCCTATACTTTTCATCCAGGCTTCTTAATGTAGAATAGAAGTGTAAGGATGGTGCATGCCAGCTGTCCTTAGCAGACAGGAGTCATTCTTTTGCAAGACCATGCATCACTGCCCATAAAGTGAACTAGCTTACAATTCTAATGCATCTACAATGTTAAAAGGATGTTCTGCTTCAAGATCCAGTGTAGAAAAGGCTAGCTATGCAAGATAACTTCTACAAACCTTGGGAAGAAAAGTAACGGGAAGATATTTCAATTTACAGTGAAGATACAAAGGAAGCTTGTTTTATCAAATAATTTCAGAACTCATGTATCTCTTACTGAGTTAGGAAAGCATATTTCATCATTTCCAGAAAATGGTTAAGCTGGGAGCAATGACAGAGCAACTGCTATGCTGACAAGAGGCTGTTGCATTATTCAATGAGCTTAAGATAATACTCACCATGTTTAATCACACTTTTCTTGTAATTTTTTTTTTGCTAAAGACATACATGTATACTCTTAAATATTGACGTAAATACTGTTGCTCCATGTAAATATTGCTGTTCTCTGCATTAAGGCGCTGCTGTTCTCTGTGGTTTCAAAATAATCTTAAAATACATTTTGCTTTCCTTAGCCACGAGAGCATAGCTGAAAACAAGAACTGAAAGGAAGTAGAAATGTGAGTGAAAGGACAAACTTGTTGGTACCACAGCTACCCTCATATAATATTAAAATTGCAGTTTGGTAACAAGTGAAATATTTAATAATACAGTCCATTATAATTAGAAAGAAAATATCTTCTTTTTATGAAAGTCAAGTTCCAAACCACTGTCATTTTTTTCAGAACAACTACTACCAAGTTGTGTCTAATCACATCTTCACGATCATTCAAGTTACAAAGCTACATTTTTCCTTGCTTTAAGAGGACTTCTTTGCTCACATCAAAGTTATCCACAACTGATCATAAAATGAAAAATGGTAAGGCACCAGAAGGTCATTATTTCTGCCTCTGCTCTGTTTCTAGAAACACACCTTGAACCTTTTCATCTTCTTTCTAGAGAAACATCCTTTCTGAGTAGTCCCAGACTGAAACTGCGCAGGTATACTCTGACACAATAGCACCAACATAGCAGTAATAACCCTTTTGTTTCAAACTAATAATCGTGTTGTTCCAAATTCTAGACATAAAGCCCGAAAAAAGATGGAGTGAGATGGAAATGCAGACTAATGAACTTGGAAGTTGGATCATGTTTAGACAAAGTTTAGATGAAGAATAGTGACTATATGCAAAAGCATAGAAGACTTGTTCAACAGGTGTCTGGGAGGAGTTTGATGATCCATCAGTTATTGTGAATGTCACATACAATGTTAAACTTTGGAGTAACAAAAGGTGATCACTGGTATTTGATCAAAGGTATTTGTGGGTTGCAAGGCTGAAAGCTACTTTTTTGGATTAGATCTTGGTGGCTGATCTGCAGATATATGAAGGCATGCTGTTTTGAGGGGAAAATAAAATGAAACATTTGCTAGCACACAGTAAATACAACTCAGGTAGTTTTAGGTATATGCAATACCTAAGCTTGAGCTAGTCAGGGAAGACTTCATTTATATGTCGAGGAACGGAAAAGGCACTTCTAGGAATTTATTATGAACTTCAGTATGTAAAAAATCCATTCTAGAAGGAACTGTTTTCTACAGTGCAAAAAAAAGGAAGGCCAGATGACTATACCAAGTGTAGAGTCCTATAGTTTACAGATGTGTATTTACTAAGCAACTGTTTGTATTTACTAGCAATATTGCTGGACTTCACCTATGGCCAAAAAAAGGTCTTGACTTATATTGGCTGACCACTCCTCAATAACTAAACACTGATATTATTTCTGGTTAGTGACTGATTAGGAAATCAGTTTGAATTCACATTAAATCTTTGGCTATTTTTAGGTTCAGAAAACATGTAATAGAGGTTTTGTTTTGCTTTAGCTTTTTTGTTGTTTTGTTTGGTTTTTTTTTAATCTAGTTTATGGTATGAACCTGGGTAGAGAGCCTATATTAAAAAAAACCCAACATATTCAGCACGTTTACAAAAATTAAATTCATAAGAATATTAGAAGGTAGAGATAAATCAAACAGATTTTAGAGAAAACTTAAGATAAGTTCTACATAGAGTGGAAAAACATCAGGACAAAAATACTGAAATTTACAATAAAAGAAACAACCAAAGGAATCATTCTGTAAAAAACACAGACTACACTGCTTCCCAATTTGTGCAGTAGCATAAAAATAGGCAGAACAGAAGTCATTGAGTAATCAAGATCCACATCCAAAATATAGCTTTATGGGGCAAAACTTAACGTCTTCCTGACTAACTATTAAATGTGTGAAACAATTTTGAATATACTAAGCCAGGCTCCTTTGATGTTGATAAGTTTGACCTAGAGTCCAATGAACGAGTTAAACTATCTCCTACACTGAAGGGACATTTTAACAACAGAAGTGGAGGTGTGTCATACCAGCACCATTCAGTTACGTAATAGTTCTTTCCTTTTTTCCTTCCTTTTAATTTTTTTTTCTCTCCAGAAAGCTGAGAATTAGAGTCTTATTAAACTTAAGAACACAAGTCTCTCACTCTGTCTAGTCTCTCACCACTGACTAGTGGTGTAGTAACTTTGCACTACCAAAAGGCAGGACCCAGCATCCACACAGAATAATGGAAGTCCTGCTCATAATTCCTGCTGTTAAATGTAATGCCATCTATCCATGTATGTGTACTTCTGGCATGCAGCTGTGCAGACACTTTGAATCTCAAATGGCTTGTAGACAAGATGGGTGACTGAATATTTCAGTATTTTCAGGTTTCAGAACTTCAGCAACAAGAGTACACCTGGCAGCAAGAAATGAAGATGCATTTTTGCATTTCACCTTTATCTCTGATAAGTGCTTGCAACAACTCTATTTTATTATGTCTAGTTCCAAGCTGATAAAGACAGGATATCCTCTCTGTGAAGCTTGGCCCTGAGAGGCCCCACATTGTCTTTTGTACCAAACTAAAATGTAACATGCCAAAAGCTAACAATAACATAGTACATGATACACATTCTTATAACCAACTGGACAGTGACCATGCTAACACTGCAGGAAAGTGGTCATTATTAAGAGCCCTCCAGAATTACTGACTTGCTGTAACCTGGAGAGGTTAAGCCCTGGTGTATTGAGGCTGTGCAGGCTCACATGCTCTGAAGCTTTAAGGCCTAATTTATTTTGTTCTTCCACTTACTCATCCACAGGTAGAGATGACTCCCGTGCTTTTCCTTTCAGTTTCTGTTGAACAAATATCAAGACAAGACAAAACATGCTTTCTAAGTGCTATTCAACAAAATGAACGTTAAATATGGACTAGAATTTGGTTTGCAATCATTTTTTTACTACGTACTTTAATAATGATCCATTGTATTATGTAAGGTAAACATAGACCCTTGCTTGCATATCTAAAATTATATTTGAAATCAAAGAAAATTCACTAAATCACAATCAAACAGTGTCAAGCAACTATAAAAACAGACCAGACATGCAATCACCTATTTCATGTCTAGATGAGCCACTGTCTGAAAATGAGAAAGTCTAGAACAAACAAAACAGTCAAATTTCTGTTACATTTTAAGGAACATAGAAACACTTATGCTTTGAGAGTATTTTTCCTCTCTCATCTACGTAGATTCTTTCACTTCATTTCCCTTTTATGTGGCCTTTACATTCTGTATTTAGAGCTATGAATAAATAAACTCCATATTCTCAGGGTATAGCAAAGCATTTGCTAGATCTTCTTTGTGAATGGTAGTATTGTTTTCTGAATAATGTCAGTTAATAGCACATGTTCCTCCATAAATAAAGAAATAGAAGCAGTTACAGGCATGACATAAAAATGAAATTTCTTTCCTATTTGTGCTTGCTGATGCTTGGGTGCTGTTAATATTGATGCATAAACTGTATGTTCCATTTCATCCATACAAAAATGAAACAATTTCTAAACATTTCTGGAGTCATCCAACAGCAACTTAGAGAACTGCACACATTTTCATATCATATCAGTATTTAGGCATTTAAGTTATGCCTTCAGTTTCTCAGCTTTTCCTAGCTGAATATGTGAATCTTGCTGTTTGCCTTTGATTTTCACTAGATATCTTTGCACAGAAACAGTGTCTAGGTGCCAATCAGGACACCTATATTGCCAGAATAATTTTGTGGCATAGGTTAGCACTGCAAGGATTTATATGTAGCACCCAGTATCTAATGGTATACAATACTGGAGCTATTTTTCACTTTTATTCTCTATCCATTTCTAGCCACATATGAATGTATAAAGACAGAGTATTCAAGCAGGGTGTCCAGCATGTCTGGGAAACTTGGTCCTTAAGGGTAGTTTGCCTTTTCATAAGAAACAGCCCCTTCCTATTTTTTTCCATTTTCTGGATTTAAAAGTTTTGAACTATTACCAAATTGGATATGCATATCTATCTTTTAAATAATCATTTACACAAAATAAGATATCAATAGCAGATAAAAGATAAAAACTTACAAAGATGAAACATCAGTCAAAACCTAAAACTGTACTGAAAACCCAATTTAAAAAAAAAACCAAAACCACAGACTCAAAATACAGCCACACTGAACCAAATGAAAACAATGATTTAAAGTAATATGACATAATGTAATTTTCTTATTTACATTAACTTTTACAGCATCCAGGGCTTCAAGTTTTACTGTGCATCCAGGAAGATGAAAACTTTTTTTTTAAAAAAGTTAAACTATCATGTGATTGAAGAGGCACCTAAAAAAAAATCCCACAAAATTGTCTGTATTTGGTAAGACATGGAATCACATAATGAGATAGCACACTATACAGTGTTGAAATTCAACTCTACTTAGCAACAATTCATAACTGGTGAACAGTTAATTTTCAAAGTGATGAACTGAGAATACAGTAAATTTGGAGAAAAGCCTTAAGTAAGCTCATACAGCAACCTCCATACACTTCAAGGAAGTAGGTAAATTAGAGATTATTGTGTGAAAGAAGATGTAGGAACAGGAAAATCTTATGTGCGGGAAATTAAAATAGATATATTTGAAAATTTAGCATCAAAAACCTTGAGAAGTACAGATTTGTTTACAATAAAATATTTAAAGATTTCACTAAACAAGATCAAGATATCAGGAAAAGTAGTGGCATCAACAAGAAGGGCTAAATAATGGAGATAATGGATACATTTTGTTAATTTAATGAAAGATGACAAAAGAAAAAGGACTATAATTCTGTTTACTCACTTTTAAGGTCAGGAACTTGTTTTTAACCTCCATGCTTGCAATTAATTGTATCACTTATTTATTCTGCAGAAGACTTTTTGTAAAACAATGGGGAAACAGACGCTGGCTTTGAACTCAAGTAGAATATCAAACACATTCAAAAAGAATGTGAAAAAAAAAGGCTGTGGCTAAAAGTCAAAACATTTGAATTAAGAAGACAAAAATACATTTAACTATTTGAATATTAGCTTCATTACAAAAAATTATATATTTGAAAAGAAAAAAAACATTAGCACTTTGTAGGCTATAATGATATTAAATAGAACACTATTATAATATGATGCCTGATGTCTTTAAATCTAGGCATATATGTGCATACTCACATACATAATTTCCCAAATATGCTATACTTTTGGATTTGTTTTCCATAAAGCTACAGCATGGTTGTTTGGAAAAAATCCATCACGGTTTTTTTTTTTTCCTGGTTTTTTTTTTTTTCAGAGAAGAGCAGGAAAGATTAATGTCCTAGTGGATGCAAAAGTCTATGTTTGTTGTTAATTTTTATTATATCTATTTGTGTTAGAGACCCATAAATGCTGTCATTCTGGATCATTTGATGCATCTAGCTCAGTCTATTTGCCTGATAGTTGACAACACATACTATTGTATCTTGTAACAGGTGTTGTATTTACTGTAAACTACAAGTGGTACTGAAGAAATCATAAAAAGGGAAAGAGAAGGTAGAATCCACCTTTCCCACCTTTCCCTTTTCCCAAAGATAACTTCTTGAGATTGCCAGGTCTGGACAACTACACATGGCAATAATGGCATTTAGCTCTCTGATGTGGATGTCTTTACAGCTCTGTTACTCAATTCTGGCCTGACATGTGTCCGGTCACCTCTGCTGTTTAAATCATGTTGTCCTGTAGTGGAGGATTTTCAACAAGATTATCCTATCTTGTTGTACTACCTTCTTACCAGGATGAAGGACTTACAAATGTAATGAAACTCACTGCAAAATCCAGTTAATTAATTTTGGGCTGGATTTTTGGTGTTTGGGGTTTTTTGTTGCTGTTTTCTTTGTTGCTTTCATATGTATAAACACAAATAATTAAATGCTGTTTAAAAAAAAATAAAATCTGTAATTAAGTGGGAAATTTCTGGAAGACAGATTTCAACAGAGTTTTCCAAAGAGCTGTCTCCTCATTTCTCCTCTCCCCTCAAATCAGCATATTGGAAGTATGCATTTGTACTGTAGTAATGAGGAGTTAATTTACAGCTTCTTCATTCCTTATTTGGAGAAATCCATATGAAGAGGGGAAACTATTTTTGCTCTAGGAACATATGGAAAGAAACAGGGGAATTCACATCTTATATTGTGCATAATCTTCAAAACCAGAATAAAGACAAAGATATTAAAGATGAACTGAACACCTTTGTGTTTAAAAGTATGATTAAATTCATCACATTTCTCCCACTATTTCTCCTTATTATTACATCTCCAACATTCTTATTCTCTCCCGTTGTCTATGAAAGTTGATTCCTCAATTTGATAGAGCATAAGGTCATAATTCACTTTATATTGTCAGTATCAGTTTGACTACACCCTCTTCTATTCTGCAAGGAATTTGTTTTTATCTTCAGTGTTGCATTTGTTGGATCAAGTTGCTAGCTACCATAAGGTGTCAAAGTCTACTAAAATTATGTTACTGATAAATCTGTCTCATGTTTACTGGCCAGAAAAAGCTATTGAGAAGAGTCAATGTTATGTTAAATATTTTGCTTAGATACTGGGCTGCGGAAAAAGACAGAGTAGAACAGAGTAATGCAACTTTTTTTTTTTTCCCCTTTTCGTAAAGCACTATCTTAAAATGGTTTAGATTAGAATTTTTTAAAAAAATGTAGATATTGTACAAGCTCATTATTTCTTGTTGCTTATGCTTCTTATTCACAAGAGTTTGAGCCTCACGTTCTCATTTTAGAGGTCCTAGAAAACTTCTTCCCCATTGTGATAAGAAGTAAACCTTTCTGTAGGTGCCACAGAGGCATAGGTACATTGCAATCCCCAAAATATGCAATTCATCCAATATAAAATGCAAGAGTTTAAGTTCAGATTACTTTAAAGCTATTAACTGTCTGCTGAACAGATAAAATTAGTGGAGGGAAGTTGACTAGTGTAACTGACCAAAGCTGAAATTGTTTTGTAAAAATAAAAAGTATGGGTAATTTCCTGTGCTGCACTCATCAGAGAAAAATTATACAATATCTAAGGAAATATTCATCTGTCTAACACAAGTATCACTGCAGATATTTTGTCATGAATATCAGTTGACCAATAATGTATGCATATGTGCATTATGAAAATAAATTTGTATGGGTTTTTTTTTTTTGTTTTGACATTACAGCAAAACATAATTTCCAGTCTCAGAGACTGAATAAAAAACGAATTAAAATAAAGCATGCTGCTAATATCAGTTTGCAAATACAGCTTACAATAAATATTTTAAGTACATTTCTGAAATTCATAATAACAAAGTAAAATACCATGGTCAAAATGTTGCACTCATATTTCTGATTAGTTCTTATTTGAGCACATAGGGAGGCAATGAGTGTATTAAAACCCCAGCAGGAGCAATCAGGGCATTTAGCATCTTGCAAGTTACTGGTGCTCAGCAGTTTTAGGGGAAACAAAAAAGCATTTTGCAAGTGCATCCACAGGGTAGTAGGCTGCAGCGTGGTGCTGTGATACCTCAAGTAGCTTCCTTTGTGTACCAGGAACCTGCTCATTATGCTTGGGCTAATTATAGCCTGAGGAGTCTTCCTGAGGTAACAACCTAGAGAGTGATGCAGGTGGAAAAAGAGATGATGGAATAAAACAAAATGAGAAAATCTTCTGAAGGTAAGTAGAGAAAACATACATTTGAGGCTTTTCTTAAAAATGTTTTCATTAAAACACTTTTTATCTTACAAGGTGGAACAAGATTTGCTTGTTTTGATTAATTTTCTTTTTTTTCTTAAAAAAAAAGGAAGTAGGCTAAGATATTTTTTAGACAATCAGCATTTCATCAGAGCTAAAAACAGAGATTATAATATTGTTTGCTCATGGTGCAGCTGAAGTCAAAAATAGCTTTACCATTGCTCCAAAAGGTACATGACTAAGCTTAATTAATATGTAATTCTACAAAACATTTTTAAACATATATCTAACAGTCATAACTGTTATGTCTCTTAATGATTACAATAAATTCTTAAAGAAGAATGGGATATTTTTATTTGTTTCTCATAATAAAATTTCTATTTTACCTCTTCGTTTGTCTTGTATTTGTTCCATTACAATCACAATGTTAGGTCAAAGTGTTACAAATTATTTGGCATATCAACCAAATTATTTGGCATATTTTTAATTTTTAGTGTAACATTCCATGACAAAAAATTGATTTCTTCACCGCTCAACATCTATGTTTTTGTTTTTTGTTTTTTTTCATTTAAATAAATCTGAGGCCATATTCCATTGATTTAACTTAACATTACTGACAGGTTTTTTTCATTGTAAAAATGACCAATCAACTAACTGAAACTGCAACAGCTTGTTTATTTTCAAAACTATTAGATCTTTATTTTTATACACACACCTGTACAATGCTGATAATGCAACACTACTTGCTTCAATTTTTAACTTGTCAGTTAAAATTAAGAGTTGTAATATGTTGTCCAAGTCTCTAACTTCACACTCAAACTCTTGTGTAGCATAAGCAAACTAAAATTTTGAGTTTTTATACTATGTAACTTCATTCACATACTTTCTTTCATTTAAGGAAATCTATCACTTAAATTATATGTAATTAATTTATCCTAAATAAAAAGATGAAGGTAGCAAATGCTAACCCAAATTGATTTAGTTGGGGTTTTTTTAAATCTTAATGTAGTGGCTTCTGAACGTTGAAATAGTATGAAATTATGCTTTGTTTGTTTATGTCCCTGTGAAGAAATAAGGAGCATTTACAAATTAAACTCATTTAACAGCTCTATTGATGATGGAAAAAAAAACTGAGAAAAGTACACCACAGTCTTTCACGGACACTCTTTTATTTCCCTTTAGGTTTAATGAATAAGGACTAATCAAGTAGATTTTTTTTATCAGTAGACTAGATATGACATGGATTAAATGCAAGGAGCAGATCCACTGAATAAGCAGAGTCTATTTCTACAAGCCTACTTCACACTATAAAAACATTTGAACAACTTCAATCTTATTGTAATGAGAAGAACTCCTAACTGAATTTGCTTCATTAGATAAAAACTAGGGGCTCTCTCATTGTCTTTACAGATATGCATATAATTTAAAAGCAAAAGTTAAGTTTATATTAAAAAGATATCACTTCCCAGAGAATTTGAAGGAGTCTTTTAATGCAAACCAGTTAGTACATTTGAATAAACAAAGTTATTTTTAAAATCAATTCCTATTGTAACTTAATAAAAAAGTTATCTGTCCTCTGAATATGAAAGCTGTGATTCCTGTATTCTTAATTTTCAAATAGTATTTGTTAGAACATCCAGAACAGCATTTGTTCATTACATTTTTATATTTTCATTCACTCATTACATTAATAATTTTTTCTATATTTTGCTATCTTCAGATAAATGTATGAGATTTTATAAAGTGTGGATTTATTTTGTTTCGAAAAACCAGTACTATTTTTTTTTCAAATTTACTTTGCAAATAAACACTGTATGTCAAGGACATGAAAGTGACTTGAAGTATATGAAAGCTCACCAAATGCGGCATTTGTTTTGTTGTAGTTTATTGTTTTAAGTTCCATGCTACATTTTAGCCCAGCTCTTGAACACACTATATTCAGTTAAGATAAATCTCTGTTCATGAAAGAATCTAGATTAGCTTCAAAGTAGTTGCAGACAGTACTGCAAAAACATACCTGAGATATGCACAACTGGAAAAGATTTAAGAAGCTGACAAAAGGTGATGGAATTTGTCTAAATGTAGTTGAAAACACATCTTTATTTGCATCTTATATGTATGTACCTGTCTGCACAAGTAGACTACATGTCTAAAGTATGTGTCACAGATGGTGGTCAAAATAATTAATCAAAGGTGCTGACACAGAACCATTTTTTCTTCTTTTCCCTCACTCTGTTACTACTCTGCTACTGACCACATCACTCTTGTCCAAGTCTCCATTCCTGGAAGAAATTGAATTTTCTTTCCTACTGATGCAATATGAATTGTAGAATAGGAGACACAGGGAATGGTGGGTTTTGCTGTCAGTGCAGTGACAGCATCCATTATATTATCTCACATCTGAACCTCTCAGTAGCCTCCCTACCACACTGAGTAGGAGAAAAAAAAGCATTGAATAATGGCAAAATTCAGCTAAATGTTGTCTACTCTATACTTACTGTGTGCCATGGGTTTGTCAGAAGTACCTTGCAAGCAACACAACACTCTCCATCAGTCAGGTGAACCGACTGATACAGACATCTTCTTGCTAGTAACATTTAGTGAAAATCACCATTAGAATAATGGAAATATTTTTTCTTCACTGCTTGCAGACATCCAAAATGGGAGTGGAAAATTTGGAAATTCCTCTTAAGAAATGTCCTATTATTTTTTTTCTGGACTAATGTATTCAATCCAGCTTGCAACTGTTGAAATTCTCACAGGTTGCTGACCTGACAAAGGATTTTAATCAGTGTGCACACTGATGTCACCAAACACCACTAATCTCACTGACACAAAGCTACCGAGGAAGACAAAATCATGGCCAAATATTCTACAGTAGACTAGGGCAGGTTGAATGCTTATGAGATCATTACCATTTTTATAGGTGGATGCAGACATCGACACATATGTTTATTTTTGTATAGTATTTTCAGCACAGTCTGACAATGAAAGGTAGAGTGACTGAACTCTTCACTACATACATATGAACAGCCATTTACTTGAATTCAGTGACTTTTCACACTAATAAGAAAGAATGCTTTTCAAAAGTCTGCACACAGCTAGCCTACCTGCCCATATAATGCTGGGAAAAAAATGTAACTACTGTATTTTCCTGTGAAAAAGTAAGTAGTTTGAGCTAAAGCTACATTAAAATGAGAGAAAATAAATACCTGAAGTTTGTTCCTACCTTGACTAATGTCTCAAAATTATTTAAAATTAGAAGAGTATGTATATCCTTTTTATCTATACTTTTTTCACAGTTCCTCATCTCAGAAGAAGGGATGATTGCTCCACAGAGCTTTGTAAGAGCTGAGGATGGCACTGGAAAGGAAAAGAAGGACTGAATGTTTGCAGAAGCACTAAATAAAGGCAGGGGCCTTTATGATGGAGAGCAGGCAGCTGACAGAGGCTGGAGAGCTTCTCTTGGGATGAGGACACGCGGGGTGTACCCAGATCCAGATACATCCTAACAAGGGGTTGTCAAAGAATGTCTTTGCTGTATAACACTCACTGTCGATAGAGATGCTGACAGTAAATGGAACTATCATGTTTATTACTATACATTGTCCATAAACACGTGTCTCTCAAGCATCTCAGTCCAATGTGCACCCCAAATATTCAGGACTCTGACTGGACAGCAGGGTTATGTTTGGTCGAAAATGCTGCAAAATGCTTCAAAAAACATTAGCATCAGCTCCTCTGAGATATTACTTTGATCCTGGTGCTGGGGTGGTCCTTTACAAACTGACTTATTTCAAAGTCAAAGGCCACTAATGGAGCAGAAGACCAAAAGTATAATTTATCATCAGTACTTCAGATTCTGGAGACAGCCAGAGGTATAATTTTCTTAAGTACAAATATCAAGAGTTTACAAATAATAATCTGAAGAACATCTATAGTAATAGCTACAGGTGTTACTCTAACATTCAAAAGGTCCTACTGTACCTTGGTACTCAGACCACACTCTCACATGAACATAACAAGTCTCTTATATTCCCAGTTTCTTCACCACTCATAATTTTCTCTTCATTACACAATAATTGCCTCTTCCACACTAATTCTCTCTCTCCCTTACTCTATTAATCGCCACATTCCCAAATCCCTGTAGTACATATGTAGCCCCAGTCCTTCCATCTACCACAGTCATCTTTTTCCACTCCTTCATTCTTAATCTTCGTTCTCTAATTAATCTAGGAGATGGGTGGCTGTATTAAGCATTTGGGTTAGCTAGCCCAGGTACAATAATCCCTAAAACATAGCCAGGTCTCTATAACCACATGCATTTCACTATCTGCTCTTACACATCTGTGAAAGTATATCACAAAATTATTTGCATTAATGTGACAGGATTCATTCCTACACAACAGCTGAAAAACTCCTGCATCATTGTGGAGAGGGGATTTTGGGGAAGGGTACAAAAGCCACTTTGCTTTGTGTCTCCTGGCATGTTCATTTATTTAGCCTCAATAAAGCACTGTCAGGCTGAAAACTATGCTCTTAGTAATTCTGAATGTTTGCAGAACAAAACAAGAAGTATCTGCTTTTTGCAGGGATGCCAAGGAACAGAAGACAAGAATTATATCTATCAGTACCTACAAAAGCTGAAGCATGGACTGACTTATCAAACATTATAAAAACCATGTCAGAGCACAACTTCATCCTGGAGAGATCCTGTCCTGATCGCTCTCAAGCTTTTCTCTCCCCTCTTTTCGAAGTCTGTTCCTAGGCATCTTTTTCTTACTTTCCATATCCCTTCTTACCATGCTCACACCTGTGCTCTTCCCCTCCTACTCCCCTCACAATATTTTTAGATCCTGTTTGGTCTGAAGTAAATCCTGTGGCTTCTCCTATTTTCCAGCTGTTTCCGTGTTTTTCACACTACCTCCCTGTAGACTGAGAACACAGGTAAGATACTTTTCTCTTAGGAACTGAGAAAAGGAAAGGCAGTGAACAGGCTGAAACAGTAAAACAAGAGTGTTTCAACAGCCAAGAAAGTAAGACTGTGAGACAGATGACGGAATAGTTGAAGATGAAGCAGCGTATCTTCAGTCTTTATTTCCCCAGCAATGTTTGCTTCCTATAGCTGAGTCTGGACCACAGTAACAGAACATCTCTCCAAACTATTTCATAGTAGCCCAGCACACTGGGGAAGATTTCCAGTTTCTTATTAGCATTGTCGAGAAACCTAAGGCAGATCTTGCTGCAAAACTTGTCTGTGTAAAAAACCACAGCAGCAGAGGCTTGTGGCCAGCTTGAGAGAGGGATGTACGGGTCCTCCTGCCTGTACCCTGTCACTCCAGCCTCCAAGTGCACAAAACTTGAGCTGCAGAGGACAGAGATACGGGAAACACTGCTGCAAAGGCAACACTCTCCAGTTAGAAACATTCCTTCCTTTCATGCTGCTTCAGCTCTTAAATTTTCATCTCTCTGCAGATGCTGAAAAATACCCACAAATTAGAGACTTCCATACTTTAAATGGAACTTACATAAAAAGGGGAACATTTTTACAAGTTAAATGAATAGCTAGAGTCTGTGCAAACACTGATCTCCAGATAGGATAACATCATAAACACTGGGAAATAAAATTAATGGTTGAATGATAGCAGTACTATGCTCCCAAGAATAATAATCAGATATAGATGTTTAACTGCCTGTGACTGAGGACTCCTGTATCTTATTATAACCCACCTCCCTACAGAGTACATGCCTCCTTCTAAATATAAATATTTGAAATTATGATTCATGTGTATTTGAGTATGATAAAATGAGCAGGAATTTTAAAGGCTTGGTTTTAAAAAAAATGTGTGACTGAAAAGGATAACCGAATCCTAAAAACAAAGAAGCCTCTTTGCACCAGTGTGTTTGCTGTTTGGACCCTTTTACATAGTGTTTTTGAATAGCAAGAATTAGCTCTGAAAAAAAAACAGTAATTCCAAAATGTTTTACTTAAGATGAGTTTTTTTTTTAACTGGCTCATGCATTAGCAGTGCTAAGTAAATACAAAAATGTACCGGGGAATTGTTTGTCCTGTTTTCTCCTTTCTGACTGAAATCTACTAAATCTGTCACCTCCATTACAGATAAATAGTTTGTAATACTTTGAAATAATAACACTTTTTTTTAAGGGAAATTTTTTAAGTCGGGAGTAAAATACCTAGAAACTAGAGCACCTTCTGTTGGTCTGTCATTACTCTTTTTTTTTTTTTTGAAATAGAAGACGCTAAAAGCACCAAAAAGAATGTTACAATTTCTTTTTAATAAATCTCACTCTAATAAAGAGTATAAGGACAAGGAGCTGACATCATTACTGTGCATCTCACTAGATAATGCTGTTTGTTTAACAGACTTATAAAAGTTTTATTTTTCCTTCAGGTAGTTTTTCTTTTATTTTTAGAGCTAGCTTGATAAAGTAGCTAATTCCTAAGATTTCTTAGTAGTGTGTACTGCATAACTGACACATTACCTGTAATCTTGGGTGCATATAAAGGATACTGATTTATTCCATATTCTTTTTATCAATTGAAACAGAACTAACTTTGTTAAGGTTAACTTTGTTAAGGTGCCAGTCTTGGCTTTGAACATGCTAATTTCGGTACCTTATTATATCAGATTCCTAATCCGTTACACAGGAATAGTAACTGCCACGTCACACTCTTGTGAAGGTAAATATTATGACGTGATGTTCTCATCTACTGTAGCGAAGAAAAATAAGATGGGCAGTGCTTTATAAAGGACAAACAGGTAAGTTCATACATGTTAAAGGACAGCGACCTTCGGGCATTAATTTCTGAGTGGGTTTTTTCAAGAAACCGAACAGTATTTACTGTTTTAAAAATTTTCCCTTCAAGGGAATTTTGAGTTGTGTCACTTTTTCCTCTTTAGGAAAGCTGTTCTCAATTTAGTGGATTCTACTCCGAATTACATTTAAGTGAAGTTATCTGTAGGAGAAACCACTAGAGCTATGAAACAGAAAACACGAAACAGTGACATGTGCTCGTGGATGACCAGTGCACACAATGGCTTTATGAAGACCATTCCACTGGTTTCAGTAGGAGACAGACTGGATTCTATGAGCTCAAGCATTTGAATCAGTGAAATAATACATTTTTCTTCATCAACAGCCTGTTTCTTCTAGGTGTGGGGAGAACACAGGACATTTAGCTCCTGAATATAGTATCCTTTCTGAATGAAGTCACTGAAAAAAATGCAAATTAATAAAGTCACTGAAAGAATAAATCAGTCTAGTCTTCTTCTTCACTTATGCTTTTGTTGGCTCTTTTCAGCCAGTGGAAAGTTTGGTATGCTGTGATGTTACTTTATCACTTCATTTACTCTAGAGTCTGAGAATACCTGCCCAGCTTCGCAAAAGCCATTTGGGATATTTGGATATAAGACAAGGGTTGAAACTTTACCTGTTCAATCAGTGGGACGATTGCCACTAACTTTGGCAAGGTGTGGAATTCATCCAAAGCAGCAAGAACAAAATTACCCATCTATTTGCATCTTACTATCTTTTGTTGACCTTTTTGCCAAAAGTTAGAGAATTGCAGAGGATAAAAAAAGAAAGAAAAAAAGAATTTATAGAAATGGCTTTGGGGGCATGGGGAGGTAAAAAAGGCTAAAGGCACAAGAAGGGAGCCTCAGATGCAAGGAAGAACAACTTCAATACTACTAAAATAAAATCTAAAACCAATTGCATTTTCCATTACTGTGGTTTTAAAAAGCAGCTATGGTTCTGAAAAGGTCATTTATCAAACAGAGAATTGAAAAATATTTGTTGAATACATCATTAAATACATATTTAAGAGAAAAAAAATCAAACCCAAACTACAAGGTGTGGATTAGAAAAAACTTACAATCTACTTCTGTGACATCTGACATCACATGAATACTAAAAAAAACCCACACACAACTCCTGTTTATTACATTCTGAAGGTTCAAACACAGCAAAGCCACCTAAAAGATACAGTGGTAGTTGTATTAAAATGTCTTTATGAACATAGGAACTATGGCTGTCCTATTCTGAAAAGCTACAAAACAAGACAAACTGAGAACAGGCAAACTTTTTCTGCTATGTGCTGAAGGTTACTAGAATAATTTATAAAAACAAATATGCTACTGTCTGCAGAAATCACTGGACAACAATGTAATACGATAGCAAACAAACCCTCGAAGTGCGTTAGAAATGGCAAGTTTAGGCTACAGGTTTTCTGGTGCTTTATTCAGAAGACAAAAGTGATTTTTGATGTAGAGAACTGTAGATCTGTAAATGCTGATATATAAAATACCACTGTTGTGCAGAACAATGTAATATATTATCAATAACTAAAGGCACTTTCACCTTTTAAAATACAAGATTGATCCAGTCTGTGAAATAAGTATCTATGTAATGGAACGTATGTTGATCTCTAACTATCATTTGCTATCACAGTCCAGAAAACTGAGGCGAAGACAAGGATACAACAGGGCCATAGGAAAATCTAATCACACACTTCACTTAAGCACTTTGCCCCCTCATCTACGCAGCTTTGTGACAATGAACACCCATCCGTCTCCCATAGATCGTGGCACTTTCTGCCGGCCCCGGCCACGGGTCCCCGCGGGCCCTCGGGGCAGCCGCAGCCGATGGTGGCTCCGAGCGGGACTCGGCTCCCGGGGCTCGCCCACAGAGAGCCAGCCCAAGACGGCGGGTGACACCGGCCAGAGCCCAGCGCAGCCTCCCTCCCAGGATTCGACCTGGGGTCCGTCTGTCGCGGGTGAGACCGCCACCCGAGACTGCCGGCCCGGGATGCTGCTGATGCCGCTCACCTTCCCACAGCCTCTCCCACTCGCACCCTCCCGACTCGGCTTTCCTATCCTGCCTTTCCGCCAGATCCAAGCGCAGGAGTTTCCTCTGGACAAGTGCAGCCACATGCGGCACCACCCCCTCCATGCCAGAGCTCCGCGTGGGGCCTGGGACGCGGCTGGGGCGGGACGGGAGCGCCGCTCCCGCTTTCCCAACCGCGCGCAACTTCGCGGGAGCGGCGGCGGGCGGGCCCAGCCTTGCCCTGCCCTGCCCGCCCCCCACGGCCGGGCCTGCCCCGGCCCTCCCGTGACCGCGGGGCCACCATGTGCATCTCCCACCCCGTGCCTTCCTCCCTCCCTCCTTCCCTCCCCTTCCCCACCGCCTGCGCAGGCAGGATGCGCGCGGCACCGCCATCAC
>VXBQ01003984.1:673935-712337 GCA_013400175.1 Phainopepla nitens | reverse complement strand
TTTGGCAGCTAAGTGAGAGGTCTCAGTCACATCCCAGAGAGGTGTGGAGGTGATGCGCTCTGAGTCCTTCCCCTCAAGGGTGGCTGGTCACTGCTAGAGCCAGCACCTCAGGAGAACAGAGGAACAGAAAGGTTTGGGTTGGAAGGGAGCAGAGGAACAGAAAGGTTTGGGTTGGAAGGGAGCAGAGGAACAGAATGGTTTGGGTTGGAAGGAGTTTGAAGATCACCTAGTTCCAGCTCCCGGGCTGAACAGATTGCTCCGAGCCCCATCCCACCTGGCCCCCCCAGCTGCAGCCCACGCCTGCCCCAGCATCATCTGCACCCCGAGATTCCCATGAAGGAAGAGGAGCTGACAGGGAAGGGTGACAAGTGCCAGAGGTGGGATCCCTCCTTGGTACGGGGGGTGAAGGGACAATTTGGGGGTTGTCACGATAAGCCGGTGCCGTGGGAGGGCAGATGCAGCAGGCCAGGGTGAAAGGGAGGGTGCTGGGCTGGCTGAGCCAGAGGAGTGTGAGGGTGGGTGATTATGGGTGGAGGGGACCAGGAGGGTGTCCCTGCTGCCTGTCCTCTGCCCAGAGCTGCTGCCAGCCCCGTGCAGAGTCCACCCTGAGGAAAAGGAAACCCAGAAGCAACGCTGCTTCCCCAGTGAGAGGGGAGGAATGGGGGGCAGGAGGAGAGCCTGCTGCTCGGTTCCTTGGCTCACTCACCACTTGTTTTATATCCTGGTGCATGGAAAAGGAGGTCAAGTGCAAGTCTTAGCAAGGCTGTATTTGTGACAGCCAAAACGAGGCGGCTCCAAGGGCTGGGAAGTTCTGTTTGTGTCCCTGCTCCCACAGCAGGATTCCTGACAGTGGTGACTGGGAGAGAACTTCATGGAACCAGAGACACAAATCCTCCTGTATCCCCCTGCACCTTCCTGCCCTAAGATCACTGAGATCTTTCTACCTTTTCCTCAAGTCACCCAAAGCCATTCAGCGCTGTGCTTGCTCTTTAATCCCACTCCCTTTCCTGACAAAACCTGTGTCTTGCAGGTTTGCTTTATCCCCAGTACACCTCTAGCTGGTTTTTAGCTACCTCTACACTGCCTGCCCCTCTCCTTTCTGTCTCTTTCAACCTCTCCACTGCCTGTGAGCATCCCTTCCCTTCTGCCTGATTCTCCACCAGCTCCTGCTCCAGCTCAGCTTTCAGAAACCTGAATGCATCTTTAAATCATCACCAGGAAAACAAGCAGTCTGTGTCCAGGCTCTGTTTTGGCAAAGGAAAGATCAGATGAAATTTCATCTTTTCCTGCATAGCTGTTCTAATCACTGGGTTTGAGTATAAAAAGTAATGTTCTTGAATCTGTCTTTCAGAGTTTATTTTTTTTCTCTCCCAAAAAAAACTTCTCAGCAAATTCGATAGTGGTGAATTTTAGTGTGTGACACTTAGAGATCAAAAATAATCTTCAAATTAAACTACCAAAAGTACAGTTGGAAATAAGTATACTTAAGCTTAAAGGTAATAATCAGGGAAAACATCAATTTCTAGCTTCTCTGCCTGAATCTTCAATAACTTTGATATTTGACACTAATAGGCATAGTTAACCCAAAAACATGCTTTTAAAGCAAAGATTTTCTCTTTTTTTATGAAAGGCAGAACCAGGATTTTGCTTATTTCCCTTTCTTGGTAGCTTTTCCTCATTCTTTCAGTGCTTGGCCTTAGGTTGATTTTTACGTGCTGTTTCATATTTGTAGAATAATAATTTCTGAGCTTTTTTTGGGGGTCTGCACAACCCCTCTTCTCATAAATATCCGCTTTTTAAAAATTCTGTCTCCATGTTGGCAGTGGGCTTTTAGAAAGTTTCATTTTTGCGTAGATGCGCTTGAACTTTTATCATTGTTTCGTTTGCGTATTTTTATTTTGCTCCTGAGTCACAGGAGAATACTCCCTTAAAAATCGAGGCATTATAGTGGTTCTCTTGCACAAACACTTACTTTGCCTGTGATCACTTGAAGGAACAGAAAAAGAAACTGATACGTTGGTGCTTGAATGTCTTTCACAATTACAGTCCAAAGTGCCACAGCAGTGCTGTGACTCAGGAGCCAACGCAGGGAGCCCATCTGCTCCCAAGAGAAGGTGAAACTTGACCTTTATACTTGGGCTACTGTTTGTGATAAAGGATTGCTTTTTCTAAACAGAGGAGTTTTGCAGCATCTGCTTTTGGGCAATTTTAATCATCTTATTGACCAAATCTTTCCGAGCGGGGATATGTGGAGTTCCTTGGCTAGATGGAGCTGTTTCTGTGGAACTGAGGGCTCAGTCATTTATTTATTTAGCCACAAGAGGAGGACAGGATGAGCAATTGTCATCAGACTCCGTTTCTGTTCCCTCAGCAATAGCCTGCACACCTCATGCATGTTAATTCAAATATTCCACATGCTGTAATCTCATCTGTAATGGCAGTGATCTTATTGATTTCATTATATCCCAGGCCAGGCTGGATGGGGCCCTGAGCAAACTGATCTAGTGGGTGGCACCCCTTTCTCTAGCAGGGGGGTGAAACTAGATGATCTTTAAGGTTCCTTTGCAACTCAAACCATTCAATGATTTTTTAATTTCACCTTTTTCATAATGAAAATGTCTCTGCAGCCCTGTCCTTGAGCAATATTGTTGATGGGACAAAGAAGTGGACATCAAGAAAGAAGCAAGAAACCAGAGGCAGCACTAAGTGAGACCATGGAGGCAGAAATTGAAGTACAAAATAATAAAGAGGAAATTGAAGAGGTGAAGGCAAAAAACTGGAAGCTGACATCAGTCTTTGGTTTGGCAGACTTAAAAAATGGTAATAATGTTTTGCCTATTATTCACTGTCACATTTTCTATTTCTCATGCCTGCTGTTCTGTTCTCTGTCCATAGGCTTAATTTTCTCCTATTCCTTACCTCTTCACTGAGGAATATACAGATGATTCTCATTTTTCCCTGCCAAGTAACCATTTTGAGGTTTTTTTAGAATGGAACACATGAAGATCTCAGAGCTTTTTCCCTATTTAAGTCCTCAAATTGGCCATTGCAGCCAAAAAGGCCTTGTTGCTGGCTCTGTCTCTTTCCAAACACAGCCAGCATTGCTGGATTTGCTAAAGCATGGACTAGGCCCTGGTTATTCTCCTCATACAGGCAGTCTTTGCCTCCTGTTGTTCTATTTTATGTTTAGGTGTGTTATGAGAGCACTGAAAATAGAAGCACTGGGAGAAATCTGAGCATCATCAGCCAGGTTTACTTGGATTTTTTCTGTCAGTTGCCAAACAAAACCACATGTTATCTGTTTGAACAAGCAGAGTAGATTGAAGAGTAGACTGAAGACTTTCTGACCGAGATGCTGAGCCCATACACTGAATGACTGAATGTGCACAAGAAGAGTTTACTACTTCCAAATAATTGTCACTTTCTTTTCTTGCACCTATCCCAAGGCTTCACTTGCTCTTTTTCTCCCCTGCAGAGCCTATTGGGCTGTACAACCTCGGGCAGAGCTGCTGTCTGAACTCTGTGCTCCAAGTGTTCCTCATGAATATCCACTTCACAAGGATACTCCGGAGGTACCCCCTGCTTGAACTACCTGAGATATTTCCACTGCTGCACTGGAATTGGCTGTAACTAGTGTTGTTTCTAGAGGCCAGAAAGCACCTGAGGCCCTGCATGGCTTGTCTCTTATTCAGGAACAAGCCAACTTAAAATTTTGGCCTTTTACTTTAGAACTGTCAGCCTGCACTGTGGGATGAGCTAGTGCAGGTGACTGCTTTCCCTTTTTCCTTCTTTTGCTGAAATGTACCCATTCTGGTTCCTCTTGAGCTGCTGTCTGTGCTGCTGACCTGTGCTCCTTCATGTGTGGTGGGTGATATATTGCTCCATTGTACCTCTTAATTACCACTGGTGTTGCTTCTTCCCCTTTCAGGATCACAGTGCCACCATCTTTTGCACAGAGGAGCAAAAATGTCCCGTACCAAATGCTCCTGCTGTTGGAGAAGATGCAGTATGGCAAGTGCAAAGCTGTTGGTCCCACAGAGCTGGCTCGCTGCCTTTGGGAGCACAGAGTGAAAAGTAAGCAGCCCTGCCTCGTGCCCACCTCTGTCTGCAGTATCCAGCACTCAGTGGAGTGCAGCTCCAACACCTCCTCCAGGAATTCAGAAATGCCAGGAGTTAGGCACACAGTGACACGGTGCTCTTGGTAGCTGCCTCCCAGCTGAGTGCAATGCTGTGTCTTGTGAAGAGGAAAAACAAACAAACAAAAAAAAGCCCTGCTGGATATAATTGCTGATATCCAAAGGGTGGGAAGGCTATCAGACTGCTGGAAGATTCAGCTGTGGATACTGCCAGGAGGAAAAGGCTGTGCAGGGCAGAGAGGACAGTTCATGGTTTGGTTTGTCCTGCTGTACTGGCATCAGGATAGTGAAATAGCTGCTGTTACTTATTAGAAGAAAGAAATAGAGTGGAAAAGAGAATGAGTTCACACAGATCCCCCTCCTGCTCCTTTTTATAAGGGCAGAGAGAAGAATTTGCAGGCTAAATCTTCCAAGTGGTCAAAAAGAGAGAGGTTTTTACTGCATGAGTGACCAGTGACAATGGGATGCCAAGAGTCTGTGTGTACAAATACACAGGGTAAAACCAAATGCCTTTATCTTTGTCATATAAAAACCCAAACAGGAGAGCACTGAAAGGGGAGGTGCCCTGCCCCTTATGAAAGAGGAACACAAGATAAACTCAGTATCCCTGTTTGCATCACTTTTCTCCTGACTCTGAGTGGCTTTGCAGTCAGGCATCACTCTTCCAGTTAAAGAGAGATAGGGATCAAGGGGTTTGTATTACCTGGGGTGTGAGACGTGGATAGACAAAAGAGAGAGACAAAATGCTCTCCTGTTATTTTAATCTCAGCACTCAGGAGCATTTTAGCCTTCATGGGGGGATGAGGGGATGGGGGGAAACAGGTCTGTGGAGTAATAAAGGTGAAAAAGAGAACAGGATCTTCCCTGTATTGTTTCTAAGGAGGATTCAAGGGCATGGTAGGACATGTGACATAGAAGTGATAGGACAAGGGGTTATGGCTTGAAATGGAGAGCTGGTTTAGATTAAATATTGGGAAGGAGTTTTTTTCCTGTGGGAGTGGTGAGACACTGATGCAGGATGCCCAGAGAAGCTGTGTCTCTGCAAGTGCTCAAGGCCACTTTGGAAGGTGTTTGCTGATCTAGTAGAAGGTGGGGGGAGTGGAACCAGCTGATGTTTAAGGCTCCTTCCAACCCAAACCATTCTAAGATGCTGTGAAATGCAGCCCTCAGCTCAGTGAGCCATCTGAGCCTCCTCTGGTAGGTGTTGGGTGTCCTCTTGTCCCTGATCTGGTGACAACTTTTGCACTGGGTGGTACAAACACTCCTGTCTTTGCCCACTGCCTGCTCAGGTCACATGGAGAAACTGCAGCTTGTGCCCAGCCTGAGCTCTGTCTCTGCAGGGAGGAGCAAGGGACAAGAGGCTGGATCTAAGGGGGGACAATAAATCTCCCTGTGCCATTTGTGGGGAATCTGTGCTCGGTGCTGTTCATACTGATGGAGGTTGTGTTTTCTGTTTGTGCAGTGTTTGTGCAGCATGATGCTGCTCAGCTCTTTCTGACTCTCTGGAACTTGTTAAAGAAGCAGATGAAAAGGCCAGAGCTGGTAAGGATGGTGACTGAAATGAACCTTTGCCCCTTATCCTGTGTGGTTTCCTCTGCTCCTTGAAGGATCCCATTCACTGGCAATTGTCCGAAGTTAAATTTTTAAAATTATCTTCTCTTTCATTGCATCTTTCAAATGGGACAGAGAATCTTTGTTTCATAAGCTTTGACGTTTTGAATCACAGTTAAGTTTTGCTCATCCTGCTTTCAGGGCATGCCAGTCTCCATTCCTATGAGAGCTGATAAATAACTAAAAGATTGCTCTTTTTGCAGTATTGTATTTAGTTATATTTAATTTCTTCCCCCCCTAAATTTCTGTAAGCAGTTATTGGTGTATCTTGACACAGCTTTTCTGTTCTTTGAAGTCAGCCACGTGCATTTCATTATAATTAGTCACTGATATTATATGATTTATATAACTGCTCCTCCCATGGGACTGGGATGATAGAAGTGACTCCTCCCTGACTGTCTGTCACAGTTTTATTAATACAGAAGACAAGCTTCTGCTGCAGTTTCAAGCAAAACAGAACAATTCTGCGTCAAAGCAGATATTTACCTCTCTGATCTTACAGGCTGTGTCTTTCCCCTCTGTCAGGGAATGAGGGGAAGGAGTTGTTCTCCTTTAATTTTGGGAAGTACCCTGTCCACATAAGTCACTGTCACATCTTGGTTCCAACCTTAAAGCAATAACTTTGCTTGAAATGTGTGACCACATGGGATTTCCCACCCACAGGGAAACAGCTCAGCTCTCTTCTTCATAAACCTTGTTTTGGCCTTTGTTTTCACCCCTCCAGGTTGAAGAGCTGAGTAATTTGTACACAATCTGCATACAGGAGCACCTGGCCTGTCAGAAATGCTCTTTTGAAATAAAGAATGACAGCACCATGTTAACCCTTCCACTCCCAGTGCTGGGTGCCAATTCTTACAGGCTGAAGACTCTGGTAAGTTTAGCAGCAGCACTGTTTCCTTAGGAGATGATTCCCCTCTGTTCATAGTGGATTTTTCAAATGCCAGTGGACCACTGGACTTTATTGATTCTCTGACCACTTTATACTGCTTCAGCATAAAGGAGCTGCTTTGAAAACCTCTACAGCTTTGAAATAGGTATAAAAGACATTTATACATCAATGCCTTCTTTGTGGAATAAGTGTACTTTTTTTTCCAACTATTGTAATCACAGCAGCAGGTAGGAGAAATGAGGTGCCTTTTGTTTCAGGCTGCTAGGCAGTATTTTGTCCTTTGAATACAGCATGCCTTCTGAAACTTTGCTGTTCTCTTGGACCCTCTTAAATGATGTAGAAATAAAATCCAGCTTGAAGGAATTCAATTGAAAGAAGTCTCTGTCTTCTTAGGAGGAGTGTCTGCAATACTTCTTCCATCCAGAGGAGCTGACTGGACAGAACATGTGTTTCTGCCAACACTGTGGGAGGAAAACAACTTTTCTGCAGGTAATTGGAGAATTATTTCCCCATGTCTCACACCCAGAACTCCCTAGAGAACTGGGGAGGGTGGGGAAAGGACTCCACCTCATCAGTTTAAGAGGAGAGCAACAACTCAGATTTGCCAGCACAGCAGTGTCAGTGAGATAAAAACCAGAGGCACCTTTCCTCCTGTTAGCAAGGAGGTCTTGGTCTAATGTCACAAGGAAGTGGAATTGCCTCTCCTCACCTTCCTAGTGCTACCAACAGTGTTATGGGATAACACATCTGTTTGAGAAGTTCTGAGTCTGGTCACAGTTATTTATAATCTTTTTTGCATTGTAACCTTTGGTTTTGCTTCAATATCTTTGTGTGTCTCTCATACCTGGTGCTGTAACTGCAACTACATGAATATGCCCAGTCTGCTATCATAAATTCAGATTAGTTTCTCATTTATAACTGCTTAAATATTAAGAACAAATTAATTTAAGCCAATAGGCAAAGTGATAACAGTTTACCCTCTGGCCATTGCGGCCCTATTAGTGATAGCAGAATTAAATCTATTCCAATAACCAAAGAGGGTCAACAATTTAAGTGAGAGAATTATATGGAAAAGAAAGGACAGCAAAACCAGAATTTTTCTCTCTGGTGTCTGAATTTAAAAGGTTGAACAATGCAAAATATGTTTTTTGTGCTAGGAAAGCACATGAGAAGTAGAGCAGCCCTTGAGACAGCCAAGGCTGGGTGCTGATGACACTAAAAGAGAAACTTGGCCATCACAGCTCTGCTCTGTGGATGTGCCTTGTGTGCAGATGAGCTGCAGAGGTTTGGCACCCGCTGTCCCGTGGAATTGGCAAATACTCACTGGAACACTGGCTGCTCCCCATCCTACACCCTCTGGGTGGCAATGGCTGTGTCCACCCTGCCTCCCCAGGGCTTGTTCCCCAGTTTAAAGAGTTTAAAGCACTATTTATTGCTTTACAGAGCATGAAGCTTGTCCACCTGCCTCAGACCCTGACCTTGCACCTGAAGCGCTTCTGCTTCGAAAGATCCTCTTGCACGCACAAGCTGAGTCACTCCCTGCCATTCCCACAGGAACTTGATCTCAGGAAAGTCTTGACAGAAAATCAGTGCCTAGCAGATGACAGTGAAAAGGTGAGATACTCCTGTTTAAAAAGATTTCTTCAGATTTCAGATTTTCTTCTCCTCTCTGCTCCATTCTCATAAAAATTTAAGCGCTCACACCAACACTTGTCTCAGTTCAAAGTGCCTGTCTTAAAAATTTGTGTCTCAGATTTTACCTGTGCCTGGTGTTGTCTCACATCCCATAGTTTTAACTGGTTCAGTCATTATTCAACATTCTGTGCTCAGATTACATCACCAAAGGCACCACAACAGGAGCTTCCTGCCTTAAGGACAAAAGCCAGGCTTTACAGATCTCACCTGTGCAAGATAGGGTATTCTATTCCTGGTATTTCCCATGCAGCATTGTTGGAATTGTTGGCCACAGAGGTTGGCATTGCTGGCCACAACAGCTCTGCCAGGTAGCAGAGATGGATCTGCCCCACTGTGTCAGTGTTTCTCTTCCTGGGAAATAACAAGGGGAAGTGTGGCAACAACAGAACTCACTGCTGCAGTGTTGGCTGTGCTGAAGCTCCTTTGCTGTCTTTTTCACAATCTTCTGGCCTCCAGGGAGGCTGCCAGGCAAAACTCTGAGGGTAAGAGCAAAAAAGGCACACTACTCAAGGCCAATCTGATCTTCTTTTCTCACAAAATGCACATCCTTGCTGCCCCGGCTGCCGCTTCTCTCCAGTGCGTGGCAGATGAGAATTTGCTGCACTGCAAGCTGCTCTGTGTCTCTTTGCAGGCTGGCTGGCAGTACCAGCTTTTTGCTGTGGTTGCTCACTCAGGATCAAGCAGCTGTGGGCATTACTGTGCCTACGTCCGGAGCCTCACCGAGTGTAAATGGTACTGCTTCAACGACTCGGAGGTTTGCCAGGTGAGCAGATCAAGCACATCTCTGGTGCCTNTCCTCTGCTATGGAAAGCTCTGGGCTGAGGGCAGGGTGACTCTCACCTCTGTACCAAACAATTCTCAGGTTCTGTGGTTTGCAGAAGCAGCCATCTGCTGAATATCCTACTTGATGTACCCTGCATCTGTCTGGTGCCTTCCTGAGCACTCCTGCAGGTCTCATCCAGCCTGGCTGGCTGCTGACTGGAGAGAACCAGGAAAGGAAGCTGGGGCTGCAGAGCTTTGTCCTCCTCTGCTACAGGAGCCTCTGGGCTGAGGGCAGGGTGACTCTCACCTCTGTACCAAACAATTCTCAGGTTCTGTGATTTGCAGAAGCAGCCATCTGCTGAATATCCTACTTGATGTACCCTACATCTGTTTAATGTACACATTCACAACTGTTCTTCCTCAAAGAGTAAAAGCAATAAAGCAATTTAATGAAAGGTNTGAATATCCTACTTGATGTACCCTACATCTGTTTAATGTACACATTCACAACTGTTCTTCCTCAAAGAGTAAAAGCAATAAAGCAATTTAATGAAAGGTGTTTAGTTCTGGAAGTGCCACTCACACCACTCTTACGAGAACTCCTGGGATGGGATCAGAATGTGTCAAAATAAGCTTTTACCAGCCTCCTTGTGTGTGTTTTTCTTCTCTAGGTATCGTGGGATGATGTTAAATGCACCTATGGACATTCCAGCCTCTACTGGTATGCAAACATATCCCTGATTTTTCCTCGTGCTGCTCTGGCCTTTGGAATGAGGGTAGCAAAGAGAGGGAAGACAAATTGGTTTGGGCTGCATATTGCCTGGGGTGCAGAGGGGATGCAGGAGATGTGTCAGTCAGGATTTCTCCAGGCTTTTTGTTTTGATGCATCCTAAGAAAATGAGCTTACAGGAGGGAGATCATCTCTCCTATGAGCTACAGCCCTGCCAGGGAATCTTGGGGACACTTGAGAGGACCAGCTTAGTTGGCCTAAAGCTCAGAAAGCTGAGCAGGGGCAATTTTGGGATGTTACCTGCAACCTAGATCTTCAGATATACCTTGTGATTTGCTTTCTCTTTGCCCCCACAGGAGAGAAACAGCCTATCTCTTGTTTTACATGAAAAAGCACCCTCAGCAGCCCTGCCCAGCAGTGTCAGGATGTCTCTGAAAGCTGGGCATTGTCCATGGAGCTCAGCACCTCTGTGCCAGTGTGGATATGCACAAATGTTTCACAAGAAAGATATTCTGCACTCAGCACCCTCAGTCTTCACATTTATTTATGGAAAAAGTGCAGCAGACACTCAGCTAGAGCAAGGATCTAGGAACTGTTGCAGAGTTCTTTTCTCTGCAAAAGAGACCTTTTCTTTTGTGCATTTTTTATATTCATGTGGCTCTACATGTTCATTTCCTCTTTAAAAGATGCTGAGGTTAGTCTCTGCTGCCTTGCCATTTTCCTTAATGCTGGAGCCTGGATTCCAGTCCAGGGAAAGTGTTTGGCCTGAAATCCTGGGTGATGTTCCAGGGAGGTGTGTGCTATGACTGGAGAGCTCTGGGAGCCACACAGAGCCAGGAAGAGCTTGAGCTTCCCTTTGTCCTTTTAGCACCATTTGGATGCTGGCAAAAGCTGGGCAGGAGACCCCAGCAATCAGCCCAGAAGCAACTGGAGGCAGGATCAGAACCCTTGTGACACACACTCCTTAAAACCTCCCTGAAAATGAATCACTGCAGGGGCTGAGATGTGTAAAGAGCTGTTTCAAATCAGCAGCCATCAGAGCAGTTCTAATTTCCAAGATGAGTTTGTATAAATTTGTACAGGTTATTATTATTATTATAATAGCAGGTTTTTAGATGCATTTTCTTTCCTGGAGAGGAAAATATTCAGAGCAGCAGAGATTCTGAAGCTGGTTAGTGATTTTGCACAATCCAGGCCATACATGGTGATGAGGGAAGTGAGATGCCTTGATGTGCTTGAACCTTGGGGATTTTTGGTTGTGTGGCTTTTAAAGCACTCAGCACAGCAAGAGTTAACTCTTGCTGATCTTCTTGGATTGAGGATCCCAGCAGTTTGAGATCTGGAAGTACCTTCAACCTAATACACCCTATGACTGTATCTTTACAAAGGTGCTATTTTTGTGGGACTGAGCAATTATTATATAAAACTATAAAGCTAATGTAGATGTGCTACCATCCATGTATAACCTGATTTGATTTTGGTAACAATGATGAAGTTCACAAACCTTGTCTATTTTCTGAAGGTAAACTGAGAAATCTCAGAGCATGGCTGTGAAATTCCTCTTTCATGGTGTAGCAGCTATTTATTTTGCAATATTAGCAAGGTCCATTATTCTATTCAGCTCTGTATTCGTATTATTTATTCTGTGGTAAAAAAATCCCAGTGTATTATTTGCCATCAGGATGAGGAATTTTCAGCCTGTTCACCTTCAGGAATGCATTGCACTCTTTCTAAAGCATCTTGTAATGGGTGAGTGAGAAAACCAAGTTTCTGTTTGCTTTTCCAACACTTTGCCTCTGTGAAGGAGCTGAAAAAATCTGCACTTGCAGAAACTGAGAAGTTAATGGGATAAGAGACTGACATTTCTAATTAGCTATAATTTGAAATTTAAAAATTTATGCTTATGAGAGATGCCTTAAATGCATCATAACCTTCCAGGGATGCCACCCATCAAGGAAACAATTGCAGAGATACATTTAAGAATCTTTTCAGTCAGTCATTTAATTCCAATGAAAAGTAATCAGTGGCTTTTTGAATAAAATATTATGGGATACATTCCTTAGAAAATCAGTCTTTTGGTTTATTCTTGGTCTATTCTTCCTAAACACTGAGAATGCAGGTCAAGTATTCAGGGGAGAGCTGCTGTTAATGTTTTATCTCCAAGAGCCATGGAAAAACAGATAAACCTGGACACTCCACCCTTGTGCTGGAGGCACTGAGAGTTTATTTTCAGGTTTGTTTTCATGTGAAAACTTAAATTGCTTCCACAGGCAGAGGGGAGAGCGGGAGGATGAGCAAACTGCACGGCAGTGCAAGAACTCAGGTTTAAAACCTGCCCAACTTTGCAAAAAGTCACCTTGGCTGCCCCTGTGGCCACAGCAAAGCCCAGCCTTGTGCTGGATCAGCTGCCCAAGGAGTTTGGTTCATCCAAGGAGGCTCCTTTCAGCCCAGTGCCTGGGGCTCAGTGCTGCTGCTGTGCTGCTCAGCAGGCACAGGAGGGTGGTGGAGCCTCCCCCTGGGGCTGCTGACATAAAACAGCTCCTGGCATTTCTGCCAGGAACACTTTTCTACCCAAAAACTGCTGCAAAGGAGCTGGGATTATTCGTCCTGTGTTTGAGTCACTGTGCAAATGAAGCCCAGCAGCAACAGCAAGGCCTTTGAAAAGGCAGATAAAGCCAAGAGGAGAGATTGTTGCAGGTCCTGGTAAATCCTCATTTCCCTTTTTTGTTTGGTTTAGGATTACCAGGCAGTAGCAAATGACACATTCCCTGCTTCATCTCAGACTCTTCCTGAGATTCAGATATTCCTCACCCTCAAGAAACGCACAGAAAACCAGGAAAAAAAAAAGTAAACACATCTAAAAAATGTCTCACAAAGGTAGAATTTCAAAAATGTCAATATGTAATTTACAAATTCACTGGACTACAGTTGCTGGTTAAATCCTGCTTTCATGTCAGAATTCAGACCTGATCTTCTAGAGCTCAGAAATCAAATTAAAAGGGTTCTGAATGGAGTGACCACTCATCATACAGTGGCTGAGAACAAAAGCTGTGGGGAGCTTTGAGATAAAAAAAAAGGTATATATGTATTTATATATGGTATATATGTATATATATGGTATAGATATTTTCTGTTTTATTTTATATATTATATATTACACATTATACATTATTTATTTTTATTTTAGATATTATTTTATTTTATATTTCTTTTATTATTTATATATAAATAATAAATAAAATACAAATGATATAGATATTATGTAAGTAATAAAATAAATATAAATAATAAAAGACATATACAAATATTAATATATATAAGAAAGAATAGATAAATAGATAATACATAAATAATAAAAGAATACAAAAAAGTATAAAAAATATAGGTGCCTGGTGCTGTGGGGATGAAGCCATATTGGGAACTTCAAAAGAAAAAATTGGAGAGGTGAATGCTTCCTCCTGAGACAAGCAGCTGTCTGGATGTGTTCAGGACAGGTGAGGTGAGAAATGGTTTTGGGGCATGTGCCAGCTCCCCAAACTCCACTTTTCTTGCAGAAAAGCAGAGACCACGAGGTGTACCAAAGGTGCACACCAGGTGTACAAACCCTGCAACCTGAGGCAATGCAGAACTGCCAAAACCACCCCGCCCAGCTCACTCAACACATCCAGGAGCAGCCCACACTCAGCTTTTAAGTTCTTCAGAGGGTGAGATAAACCAAAATGCCAGCCTCCTCTTATCCCAGCACTTCTGTCGGTATTTTCCCAGTCTGCAGGCAGGCAGCAGGAGGGGCAGGGCTGATTGAAATGTTTGGGAGGAGGGCACAGCCCTGTCCTTGCTGAGGTGCTGGGAGGAGGCCATGGCCACGCACCTGGAGCTGCCCGCCGGGGCCAGGATGCCCACCCTGGGGCTGGGGACCTGGCAGGTACAGCTGGGGCTGGGGACCTCTGGGCAGGCAGGGGACAGCAGCAGATTGCTCACAACCACAGCAGACTGCTCACAACCACAGCAGATTGCTCACAACCACAGCAGACTGCTCACAACCACAGCAGACTGCTCACAACCACAGCAGATTGCTCACAACCACAGCAGATTTCCTCAGCAATCTGCTCTTCTCACCGGGGCGATGCAGCACAACCTCAGGTAATGCAGGTTTTTATTCCCGGCCTTCAGGAGATCTTTGGAGGTAGTCAAGTAAGTACAAGATTTTTCTAAGGATGGAAAATTTTTCTTAGCTATGGAAAAAAAAAAAATAACACGCTATAAAAGTAAAAATTTCTGCCCAGCTCGTTTTCCTTTGTGTTTTGGTTTTTGTTTTGGTTATTTTGTTTTTGCTTTTAGCACCGGTATCCCAAGTGCTAAAAGCAAAAAAAGCATTTTAGCACTTAATATCCCAGCATGTCATGTAGGTGTCATCTTTGAGGAGTTTGTGTAGATATAGGATCTTAAGGGGCAATAAGTAGATTTGGAAATGGGAATTCACAATAATTCCTTAGAGACTGAGGATGACTTATTTTAGATGAGTATGCTGCACTTTGCAGGAATATAGTGTGGGTGGTTCTTTACCTGCAAATATTATCTAATGGACTCTTGGTAAGAGAGTAAGTTTAAGAATATACTTAATTATAAATGTGAAAGGAGTCTGGAAATGAGCTGAAAATTTTAAGAAACTGATCTTAAGAAAGATAAAAAGACAAAAAAAGTAGATTTTCCCCTGGATTTGAGACTGGAAACAAAATATGTCAAATCCCAACTTCCCAGCTCCATGAAATACTTCTCCAGCCACCATAAAAATATCGTAAATTCTTGCCATATTTTTGGGTCAGTTGATGCTAATCAGCATTTAACTTTATGTGCACAAACAGGGGTGAGTTTTTTTAAGCCTTTCAGTCTTTTTCTGATGACAAAGGACACTGAGAAGCCTGCAGTAGTTAAAGTAGGCTTTAAAAAGCAAAGTTTGCCTTGGGGGGGCCTCTTAGGGCACAGCCCTGTGATGGGGGGAGCTCTCTGAAGGAACTTGTTAATAGAAACTGGTAAGGATTAAGCAGAAAGAAAATTTTGGACACATGATCCCTGCCACCACAAAAGAATGTCTTCTGTTATGTAATGAAAACATGGCTCACATGTAGGAAGGGATGGGATGGGCAAAGGGGCTGCAAAAAAGAAAACCTGTAAAACTTTCAGCTGGCTCTTTAGTTGCGTGTAGCCTTGTGGGGGAAAAAAAAATTGCTGTGTTTTCTATGGTGGTGGTGGTGTTGTTAATTTAGGTGAACCAACTAAACACCCTTTGACTGGAGAAACTTGAGAAGTGATACAATTAAAAAAAATGTAGGAGGTGGTCACGGATTTGAACCACGTTTCTGTTTGGAGTGCTATTTTCTGGATTCAGTCATCAAGCAGCTCTCAGGTGACTCCAAGCCAAGAATGTGAAGTGATTTGTTTTGCTGTTAAGTACCAAGCGTGTGTTTTACCCAGGAGGTGGCACTGTCTGTAGTGTTTTGAGTCCCCTCACCTCCCTGTCCTGTGTCAACAAGAGCTGGATTGTTTTTGTGCAGGGCCAGTATTCCAGAGGAGATTGGTTTCCTCATGTCACGCTAGAGCTGTTTTTAATTTCTGGGGAAATTAGAATTTATTTCAAGATAGCCTCGTGTCCCAAGGTGAACTGCAGTCCTTGGATCAGCTCAGGCTCCTCATCAGTGACTCCCTTTGCCACTTGACTTCACAAAACTAACGAGAGCCAGACCCAGAGTGGAATACCTCATTACTGGGGGGCTTTAAAACGCCGGATTTGCAGAACAGCAAATTTCTGAATCTGTTTAGCAGATCAGTGGCTTCTCCTCTGGTTTCAGTGTCTGCAGGGAGCAGCAAGGGACGCAGTGGAGTTTGCCATCGATGTTGGTTACCGCCACCTGGACTGTGCCTACATGTACCAGAACGAGAGCGCCATCGGGGACGCGCTGCGGCACAAAATCCACCAGGGCGCCGTGAAGAGACAAGAGCTCTTCGTTGTCAGCAAGGTGTGTCCTTGGACTGTGCTCCTCACAAGCTCCAGGGAGGAGAGACAAAGTCCCGACAGGTGGAAAGTGCTGGGATGAAGCTGGGAGTTAACTCCTCTCCGTCAGGGCAAAGCAATTTGTGGATGGGTGAACCCCTGAGAAACAAAAGGCTTGGTTTCTGCGAGGGTTTTTTTTGTAGTGCACATCCATTGTCAGCCATGGAGACAGGAACTGAGGCCGTGCTCTGGTGGCCTCTGGGACAGGAAGCAGGGCCATTGTTTTCGTGGTCGCCCCCGCTGCGCCGCCGGCCTCAGCCTGTCAACTCCTGTGTGTTATGCTTTGTTTTGTTTTTTCCCCCCACCAACAATGGTAGGAAAAATAAAGTAACTTCTATCTGCTGGAAGCTGGCAGGTTGATTTTCACCAGGCTCACTTATGTTGTTTTAATTGTTGCAGTAATTGATGGAATTTCAGAGTATTCCATTCTTGTTTTACTAACTTAACAGTACCACAAATCACTTGAGGTGCCTCAAGTGGCACAAGATGAGGAGATGTGCCACATCCTGAGCTGCCTCTGTGTCTGCACTGGGGGTTTCCCTGCCACTGTGAGGGCAGGAGAGCAGCTCCCAGGCTTTTTGTGTTCCCCCCACAGCTGTGGTCCACCTTCCACGAGAGATCCCTGGTGAAGGAGGTGTGCCAGAAAACACTTGCTGCCCTCCAGCTGGATTATTTGGATCTCTACCTGATGCACACTCCCATGGGATTCAAGGTATTGCAACTCTAAGTCCTGGGATCCATCTGTCAGGGCTCTGCCCCTTTTGCCTTTGGGACCAGACCCGTGTTTAGTCCTCTCCAAGGAGGAGTGTTGGTAAACCTCGTTAGGACATAATGATAAACCCCTGCAGGGAGAGCCCAGGAGGAAAGGTAAGGTGATGGCTGCTTCAACCAGGCCTTGTAGTACAAAAACCCCCTTATTTTTCCCTGCACAGCATTTTCAAGTCATGGATCAAGTTACCATCCAGATCACACTCCTCTTACATTGTGGGGTTTGGCTGCCATTTCCTTATCAAGAATCAAACATGCAAACTACTTAGTTCAGATTTTTCTCTTCTCTCTCTACCCCCAGGGTAAATAAATCCTGGTTTCCCCATCTCCCTGGCCTTCTCCAAACCTGAGGCACACAGAAGGGCCTGCCCTTCCTCTGCCAGCAGCACAGAGTCTCAAGAGACAGATTTTCTTGAAGATTTCTCTGTTGGTACAGGCTACTATGAACATAAGTCAGGATATCAAACTCAGTGCCTCCAGCTCTACTTGCTGCCCAAATTTCTGAGTGATTTTTTTAAGGACTTAAAATTCAGCTGACTTTAATGTTGCTTTTCTTTCTGTGCTGATAGGCAGGAGAGGAGCTATTTCCTGCCGATGGAAACGGCATGATCATTCCCAGCACTACAGATTTTCTGGATACGTGGGAGGTACATTCATTTACAGGCCAAAAATATCTTGCTACTTTGAAATAACAGCCTGAAAACTCTAGCCTTTCCACTGTGGGAATTGTTCTGAGAGAATTTCTAACAAAAAGTGTTTGAGATTGCTGATTTCTCTGTCCTTGGGCTCCTTTTTGTGTCACTGTGCCAAAGCTGAGGTATTTTTATATCTACTGCTTACTAAACTGCCTGCCTTGGCATGACAAGAGGAAATCTTTGACTGTGTGTGTACCCTGCAGTGGCCTGAGCTAACAAATGCTGTTGCTCTTGTCCCCATCCCACTCTGGGGGCAATTCTTGGTGGCTTTAGTTGTAGCCACGCTCATCTCTTGTTGCACCTGAGCTGTCCAGACTCCAGGAAAGCCAACATGCCTGTGCCAAGGTACCAGAGCAGCCAAATTCCTGTCCCTAGAAGGCAGTGGAACTTGGCCAGAGTCCTTTGCTAAGCTCTGTGTGCAGCACAGGCTGTGTGGGGGACCAGGCTTGGCTGATAGTTTGGGCTCCCTTTCCCTTCCACTCCCACCCTGTGTTCAGCACAGCCAGGCCAAAAGCAGATAAGAAACTCACCAGAGTGAGAAGAATTCACTGATGCTTTTTGCCTTCTGTCAGATGAAAAATAAGGCACATTTTTGTTGTGGAAAAAAGTGGACATTTCAGGCTGCTGCTTATGACAGCAACTTCAAATGAAAATTACTCCTGCTTTGGAACAAGAGTATCTTCTGCTCTAAAGGCTGATAGTAGATTATTTTCCCTTGTTTCTTTTCTGCTGGATGGGACAATCTAATTAGGGCTGTCTGGCTGTTTTATTGCTCATTAGGGTGAAAGGAAATAGGTGATGGAGGGGGAACACAGTGCTGCTTATCCTATAATCCAGCTGCTAAATGGTACATCTCTCTTGGGCAATCAATCAGTGTTGATCACCAGTATCCATCCTGTTCCAGCTGTGTGTAACAGCTCCTTGTTGAGCTGCTCTGTTCCAAAGAAGGTGCTTTTTATCATGGGATGATTATTTGGTTAGCTGAGGAATTACCCTAAAAGAATCTCTTCATATGTGAAAGTCTGCCTGGAGATAGTACTTCAAAATAGTCATATTTTACCTAAATTATAATATTTAGGAATTGTGTGAATATTGCTGTTATTTATCTGTATGGTGACATGTGATCCTGAGTCTGACCAGAGCTCCACTGTTCATGTTCTCACAAGAGGAGTCCAGCCAGGAAGATTTTTACCACTGAAGCTTTTGTGTGGGCATTTTTTTCCATATAAAAATGAAATAACTTACTGGGAAGTGAGATTCTGTGGTGTCTCTAGGCTATGGAAGAGCTCGTGGATCTGGGAATGGTGAAGGCTATTGGAGTCTCCAACTTCAACAGCAAACAGATCCATCGGCTCCTGAGCAAACCAGGCTTGAGACACAAACCTGCAAATAATCAGGTAAATTGTCCTCCAGCTCCTCACTGCTGACATCACACCTGTCTGGGGTGTTGCACTGGATGGAACAGCTCTTAAAAGTCCCTTAAAAACCCCACATCTGCAAAAAGAACCACCTTTTCCAAGCTGATGTGGCACTTGGTAGGTCACCACAGTGATGCGAAACCTTGAAGTACCTTCTGCTTCTGAGAAGATGAAAGCTAATTTTTTTTTTTTTATTATTTTTTTTGAGATTGAGAGCCACCCCTATCTTCCTCAGGAAGAGCTGATTAAGTTTTGTCAGTCCAAAGGGATCTCTGTCACTGCATATTGTCCCCTTGGAGCACCCAACTGGCCAGGGTAAGAATGTTTTGTGAGATTTCTTTCTTAGGTGTAGATTGGAGTCAATGCATGTGGATGAAACCTCAGAGTACAACTACTGTAATTAGAAAAATATTTACTAATTCATTAAAAACCACACCCACAGAAACCTCACACTTACTGTGATATTCAGTCCACTACAGTTTTGTATTTCGAAGAAAAAGGATCAATTTGTTGACGAAACCACAGAATTCTTAACTGAGCTTTGGTGAGCTTTTTAAACATGTAGGAGAATTTCTGAACTAAAAAAAACCACCCACCCACAACAAACCAAACAAAAAACCAAAGCAGCAGATGCTTATGAAAATAACTTTGCAGTCCTGCTGAGACAAAGGGATTCAGCTTGAAAATGGAGAAGTTGCAGAAATTTTGCTTTTGCTCCCATCTTTGTGCCTTTCTCTGACCTAGGACAGGGCCTTTGCCAGAGCAGCTGTGCTTATAAAGGACAAGATGAAATTCTTGGGATCTGGATCAAAGAAATTCCCAGCCTGATCTCAGGCTGGACATAAATGGGTTATAGTGACCTGTTTTAACCAGAAACTACAGGCCACTTCTCAAGAGCTCACTTTTTATAAAAGGAAAGAAAGAAAGCAAGCAGGAACTGAAGTAACAAGACATTAAAGTGTGCAAGATGATGCTTTTTAACAATTTCAGTAATATTCTTATGATACAGGGCTTGAAGGAGAAGACAATGGGGTCATTCAACTACTGAAGCCTGGCTTTTTTTTATTTTCACAGGTCCAAGCCCGACCATATTTCCCTTCTTGATGATCCTCAAATTAAGGAAATTGCACTCAAGCACAACAAAACCCCAGCTCAGGTTAATACTTGTCAAAATTATTTTCCCTGCTGACATCTATTCTTCCTATTTGTGCTAAAGTAACTATTTACAAAGGTATTATGGAATCATAATATGGAGTTCCAGCTGTGTCTTTTATGCAGTTTAATGCTTTAGAAAAAATATTTTCTCTTAGTTTTAGTGATGGACAGAAGATTACCAGTGGCTTTGGGCTTTAAGTGGCTGCCTCTCCACACAGCATCCCTGCCAATCCTGAGCTCTTGCTCAATGCACTCCCTTGTAATCATCTCAGCTTCAGAGATGGATAAGGATTTAATGAGCTCATGTAATTAGGAAGGTTTAGGTAGTGCTTCTCCTCTGTGAACCCTCTCTGATTACCAGTAGAGCTGCTCTGTGTAACCATGCAGGCACCTTTGGTTTTCAGCTTTCACAAGACAGGCAGCACCTCTCACCTTAAATTCCCTACGTGTTCCTGCAGGTGCTGATCCGGCTCCAAATTCAAAGAAATGTGAGTGTAATTCCCAAATCTGTCACCCCACAGCGTATTGAAGAAAATTTTAAGGTAAGAGGGAACCTTACTGATGCCTTAAGTTTTAGCTTTTATATTTTTCAGATTCTGTGCTGGTTTAGTGTGTAGTTCTGGGCTTCATATGAAGGGTTGGTGAGCTCTCTGCACAGAGGAGGGAGACAAAACAATTCCTTTCCAGCTGGGCACCGAGGACAAATTTTAGGCCCAAGAGTGGAAACAACAGTGAAGGAAGAGAGGGAACAAGGAGGATGGAGCTTCATCAGCTGGAGCTGGAATTGGACAATTCACTCCAATGTGCTGATGGACCCAAACCTATCAAAGTGTGAGCCCTCATGACCAGGGGTCCATTTTGTGTCCATTTGTGGGTTTGCCTTGGGTGTAGGCCCAAGGGGTTCCTGCACTGCCCAAGCTGGATCCTTGCAATAAATCCCTTTTATCCTTTTATTCTACCTGGTCTCTGTTTCCAGGTTAGCCTTCTCAGGCTTCATTACAGAGTCATTAATGGTGTTAAAACTACACAGGAAAAACCCCACTCTGCCAATGGTACAAACCACCCTCCTCAAACTTAGAACAGGCAAAACCTTGTCAGATACTACATAGCTTATTACTTCTTTATGAATGCAAAAAGTCACTTTGAAAGTAAGGAGCCATGTTTTCATTAGAACACATCAGGTAAGAGCCAAACTCTTCCACCCTGTGGTACAATTATGATGCAGGCAGACCCCACCAGCACCAAAATAATTTATTTATTCACACATTTATCCACTGCTCTCCCTGCATGGCTGCCCACTGCACACCTCCTAGCGCTTCAGCCCGCTTTTGGCATTCTTTCTGCACACAAACCTCCTTGTCTCACTGCAAACTGAAGTGACCCTGCTGTCTGGGACCTTCCTGCAGGTGTTTGACTTTGAGCTGACTAAGCAGGAGATGGAGACCCTCCTTGGTTTCAAGAAGCGCTATCGCATCTGTGCGCTGAGCGAGTGAGTACCTGCTCCTCCTCCAGCTTTAGACTGGATTACCACTGGCTAGCCCCTCAGCAGACTCTAGTTGATAGCCCCACTTAAAAATAAAAAGAGAGGGAGCCTTAGCCAACACCTGGTCACAGCTGCTGGAATCTCCCACTTGGGTTTATCAGAGCATTGCCCGTCCTGTCCAGGTTGGGAACACTGGGATTTCTGCAGGCACAACCTTCTTAAGATATCCTGTACTGGATGCATACCAAATCAAAATCAGCTGGAAATTCCAAAATAAATAAGCAGCCATTTCCCCTACTCCCATTTTCTTTGGCTCCTTTACATAAGGGGCAGTCAGAGTAAATAAACTCCATTTTAAGAATGAGAGTTGTAAAGTTTTTTTTGAAGGGAAGAGCTGTGCCTATGTACTCCTGCCAATGTTATTAAGGCACTGCCTAGATAACAGAATGGTTACAGACTCCCCAAGATCTGCATTTGATTCAGTTTTCCCAGGTTACCCACTTGCCTAACAGCATCCTGGGGGCTTGGGAGTTCCCAAGGGAGAGATTTAATATCTCAGGGAATTGTGACCATCTCATCTGAGCAAAAGATACATTATCCTTTGAGAAGGGTACACTGATACATGTGAAGGTTACAGAGAATTCACTTCCCATATTTTTAATACAGTTCAGTTTTAGTTCTTTTACCAGGGAAAAAATCCTTTTCCTTTAAACTATATCCTTAAAATATTTTAATCATGCTCTCTTTTTCTAGATGCAAAAATCACAAGGACTGTCCTTTTTTTGAAGACTAACATGGGCATCAGCTTCAGATCCTCCAGGGATCCAGACCATTTACTGTTATTTCAAGCAATTTGCAATACTTTGTGTACTAATTCATGATAGAAGCAGAATATGTATTTAAAATGGAAGAAGGTAACTCACAGGCATCCTGAAGAGTCATCTTTGACCATGGATACATTTGCTTCCCTTTTTATCAACCAGTTATATCAGTCCTTTATCTGCTCTTGTAACACCATTTTTAATTGCAGCAAAATGTATATTCTCCTAATTTAGTAATGATAATGAAGTTTAATAAAGCCACATATTGGGATTAGGGAAAAGCATTCTTTGTCATAACTATAAATCCTGACAAAGTTTAGATAAAATTTAAATTCTCTGATTATTTATAATTCTTAACAGAAGGTCAGTACATCTTTTAATTATCAGTACAAGACAATCCATTTAACATTAGAAGATCTTAATGACATCACATGCTGCTTCAGTAATTTCAGTGTAACAGACTGAAAGCTCTTTAGAGGAATTATGATTCATAAGCTCTTTTCTTAATGAGGTTTCCTATTTATGAACTGCTAAAAACCAATAAACTACTAAGAGATTTGTATGTTTGGTTTATAGTATCTGCAAGAATATATAAATACTGCCTTTATCAGTAGAGTGGCTGCAGTTGAGACTGTGAATCTCTCCTAGAAAATCCAAAGTCTGATAAAGGAGACACACAGAAATTATTTTGTTTGGCAGCCATCATATTTAGCAAGCAGAAAAGCTGGGCAGCTTCACAGAAGCCAGCAGTAGATTTTCACTCTCCTGTACTGTTCCCTAGGTACTGTTTGCTTGTGTTTTGACTCCAGGGGACTCTCTGGATTAAAAAAAAAATAAAATAAAAAAAAAAAAATCAGTGCTGTTGCAGCCCATGCTGGCGTTTTAATGAGCTGTCTGTTAATTAAGACTTGCTCTTAAACTCTAACCCTTGACTCAAAGCTCCTGAACTTGCCTTAGGCTCTTGCAGCCCAGGATGAGAAGAGTGTGGCTCAGCACTGCATGCAGAGAGAAGGACAACTGTGTAATTAAGGACTAGGATACACACTTTATGGATATCCTTTTTCAACTGATTTTCTTTGCAGCTGATCAAGGAAATGATGACATATCTTTCAGCTACTTCAGACTTTTCCAAGATGTTTGAATAACAGGTGTCCTAGATACAACAGAGCAAATTCCCATCAAATTGGATTTCCTACAGCAACTTTTCTAAGGAGAGAGGTCTGAAAAATCTCTCAGGAACTGACAGTGAACAGCTGTAATGCAGTGATATGGACAGGAAGGGGCACTCTCTTTTTTTCTCCTCCTGAGCATGCTGCATTTAAAAGGCCAGTTGCAGGATAGCATCCTAGGTGAATTAGAAATTGAACTTCACAATCAGAAAGGGAGTTCTGTGGAAGGTGCTCTGCTCCCAGATATTCAGCCTGTGGTCACTTGTCAATCTACAGCAGCAGCAGCAACACCCAGGTCAGGCTGTAGCATAGAGCCTGCCTTGAAATTTTCTCTACTTCATAGGAATTTTCTAACCACATTCCAATTTAATCACAGCTATCAGACCTGAAGCTATTTACAGGATGTTTATAGACTGTGGTAGGCAGGAAGTCAGACTAGATGATCACAGTAGCCATATAATAGTCAAAAATTCAAAACAAGTTAGAAGCCAGAGATTGTGCATTTGTTTCAGAGACAATAGATCTGTTTCAGCTGCAGAGACTTCAGTAAAGGTAAAAGGAGAAGAATTTGGGTGGTGTCAGTTACTGGGAAATAAAACCCCCCTGTTTTGCAGCAGAGCCACAGCCCTGCTTTATTTATTGTATCATATGCCAGCCTCATTTACAACATGCCTTTCTGGAAGAGAGTTGCTGCCTCACAGCAAGCACAGCCCCAAGCCTGCTGCCAGGAGCTGTGTGGAAAGGCTTCCAGTATCCCAAATTCATTTTCAGTTTCTATCAGCTGTGCAGCAGTGCTCTTACACCAAACCCACACACACATCATTCCTAGTCAGCAGTGACATTATCTGTGCCAACGAGCCCAGTAAAATGAAAACTCCTCAGCTTAGCATTTTGTCTTTGTATCACAACACATTGACTCATGACTTCAGCTTTTTATTGTGGAGTTCATCCATTCTGGTAGAGTCAAGCCCCATGAAAGGTTCCAAAAGGGCTGGGTGAAAAAACTAAAATGTTATGTCCATGTTTTGGAGGGAAAAATGGATAACATGGGTAATGAATAACAGGTAAAAATCCAAAATTCTTTGCTGATCATCCCTGCTCAATCTTCCATCTATTTTAACTCCAAGCTCTCTCATATTGAGGTCAACATTGTTCAAAAGCAAACTGGATGAAAGGCCAAAGACATCCAGATACAAATCTATTTCATGAACTTTTTGCATGCCATCCTGCATGAAAAGTACTGGTCCTTGCCTTCCTCTAAATCTTAAAGACTTACAGAAGACTGATGAGGATAATCAATGGCCTAGGAAGAATTTAACCAGAATTAAGCAGACTAAGACTTTCCTTGACCTGACACCAGCACAAGGAGCTGGGCCAGGTGTTTATCAAACCTGGAGCAGCTTGTGAAGTGTGACTGGAAATTGAGCAGTTGTTATTTCCTCCACTGGTAAAAAGCAGCAGGATCAAATGAATCTATCAACAAATCAGCCTGAAACAAACAAGAGATGGCAATTCTTCACAAACTGTGAGTGTGAAGCATCATTCCCTTGGAACATAACAGATTCAGAAGGTAACTAACAACAAAGAGTTAACTGATGGCTGTTAAACATAAAACATGAACTCCTGTCAGAATATTTAAAGAACACTCAGCTGCAGTGCTCAACTTACTCATCTTCAACTTCTTTTGCCCACAGCTGGAGACAAGATGCTGTAAATACTTAGTTTGATTCAGTTCAGCTGTTCTTATGAGCAACTACCAGCTGGCTTGTAATCAGGCCTGTTCCAGTTTAGAAAAGCTTCATTTTGCATTCAGCTTTTTTTTTCTTTTCCTTAAGAATTTGGAGAAAAGGAGTTCTGCAGGTGTTTGCACTTTTGGTCCTGTACCATGCACTTTAAGAAGTTAAAATGCAAGAGCAATGTGGTTTATTTAAGAGTTTTAAGAGCTGCCTCACAGCTAAAATAAACAAGCCAGAATAAGACAGGGCTCTGTACTTTTAAAGAAACCAAGGACTAGGCAGAGCTAGGGATGACAAATAGTTACAGACAGTTTGTAGATGACACACTAGAGGAGTATCAAGTGACTGAAATGAAAATAATTTGTCCCAAGTTAACTGTTCTGTGCTCCAGTTAAGCAAAATACTCCAGATTTCTAGTTGTACCTTCAACACAGTGAATATAGATTAAAATCCAAAGACAGGATTTTCTTGTCCCATTTTGAACACTGTAGTTTCCTGTGGCCCAGTTTTCACAACTCTGAAACAAGTGCATTTGTGCACTCTTGTGAGCTCAGCAAGAGGAGAGGTCCTGTCTCCTTTTTCCCCTGGGAGAAGCCAACACCAAGTTAGAGAGCATCATATAAAAAGTGATTCCAGCCAGACAGGCCTGTGTATTTGTGTTCCAATACCAAAGTAAAGCTATTTTCTCTCAAAGGAACATCAACTGCAACCTGAAACAAATATGCTGTGCCTGTCACACTATCTGTGCTGTCCCACCTTCAACCAGTAAGATGCCACTTCCAAATACTTCTTGTATTCTCCTCAACTACACAAAACAAACTTGCAAAAAAAAAAAAAAACAAACTTGCCTTCTCTAATGAGATAATTGCTGATTTTCTCTACCTGTTCTCCCTGATAAATCAGTTCATCATTCTTTGTAAATGGATCTTTCCTGTGAGAGCCATTTTCTTTTAAACAAAAGATAAAGGCCTGCTCATCTCGTATCACTTGAAGCAGTGAGCACAGCTGCAAGTGAAACAAATTTTGTGCAAGTACTGATTTTACCAGTTCCAAATACATGGTTTTTTCTGTTAGCTGCTCTTAATCTTTCCTGTAGGCTGGAAATCCTCTTCCCAGGGTGTGCTACAGTATCACACTAGCTCAGCTGCTGCAGCAGAGCCCCCAGAATGTCGAGGAAGAGGCTGACAAGGTGGAGCTGAACTACAAGTTCTTAAATTAACAACACAAAACAAAACACAACCAACTTCTCATTGGAAGAGCTACAAGACTGTATTTATCCTTAAAAATGTCTTTGATCAGAAACCCAGAGATCTGTCAAATCACAATACAAAAACAAATGCTGTGCAGTTTCAGCAGGAAGAGCTCAGTTAGCAGGAATGCTGAGCTCCGGATACGGAGCTCTTTGATCTTCCCACTTTACCTTTTAGGAGATGAAAGGAAATCTCTGCTCTTGTAGGCAGAGAGGATGGCACAAGCATGGGGTACAGCAGACTGTATTTTAATGTAACAATTCCTAGATCAACCTAGACTAAAGCAGGACTGCCTCTTCCCTCTGTCTCAGCCTTAATTTTATCTACCCTTGGAGAAGCAATCCAAAACCATGAAGGGTGACAGGGCTTCCTGTCACTCCCTTCCTGTTGAAAATCAAGACACAGAAAATCCTCAAAACCTACAGGCCCAGACTTGGAACTAAATACAGATTTTGATTTGAGATCCTGGAAAAGGCTTTCAGACTTAGAAACTAGAAGCAAGAGTGTGGATTTGTAGTTTAAGCAGAGACATGTTAAGCTAGGTAGTGGAAAGTTTAAAGTTTGAAATATAGAAGTAGTTATAAAGGTAATAAGAAGTTTTAAGATGCAGTACTGTAAGTTTGTGTGTTATTATATCATTGGTTAAGAAAGTCTGCACTGTGGCAAAAAACATGTAAAACAAAATAACCAACTATTGGGTTAAAGACATAAATAATCTTTGTGGCAGCATTTCATTGGTTAATAAATCTTTAAAAGGCTTTGTAGCTAGAGGTCTTGTGACCTCTGACCAGGTGGTGAAGACAAACTCAACCTTCCTGCGACTGCAGAGGAAGATAAGAACAATAAATTATTCTTTAGCACATCCCAATACCTCGCCATGCTTTCTGACAACAGCCTGGCTCTGTTCCAGCTTGTGCCTCCTTAGCCCTGCGCTCAGGCAATGAGTTCTCTGTTTTCCCTTTACTCCCACAGACACTTCACCAAGATCCAAGCCCTCTGCTGGCTGGGCGCTGCACTGTGTCCCAGAACGACCCTTTCCGAATTCCTTCCCACTAAGTCAGGCAGTGAAATACAGAGGGAGCCTGTCACAATGCCACTCCACCCCGAGTGCTGCTGCTCTCCCCTCTGCCGGGCACCAGTCTGCCTCCAAGGTGTCTCCAGTAAAATTCCTACCTCCAGAATGGAAAATTTCAGGCCCAAACTTTCATAAAGTAACGGTGAAATGAAAACAGAGGAAGCTAACAGAACCTGATGTACTATTTTGGAAACCCTGACCCTCAATGTAACTTCTTGCCAGAACACGCTTGTCACAAAAATGTTATTTGCAAGCAAGTCAACATTGCCCCAAACAGTTTTCTGTCACAGCTCAGACTAAGCAAAGAACATCACTTCTTCTGGCTTTTTCAGATGCCTTAGGGCTTTTGTTTATCACATTAGAGATTCCCAAAAACACTGGCAGAGCTGAAGCTTTCTGTACTTTAAAGTGCAGAATTTAAAGTGATTTATAACCAATTTACATGAGAAGAATCAGCATTAGAGGAGCATATTGCTTCAAGTCAGACACTGATTCTCTCCTTCTCATAATTTAATTCAATCTTGTCTGTTCAGCCTATTGCAAATTATTGTGACCAAAAATGTGTTGCATGCTAATTCTCATCTCAGCATTACTGGAACGATTTCAGGAAATACTTTTAGAATTTTTCTTTCTAATAAATACTAAGCATTACATTGAGCAAGCAGATTTGGTTTTTGTAATTTTCCATTGGTATTAACTCCTTTTGATCAGAACCAGGAAACAAACCACCTATTTCACAAATACATTGATACCAACTTGCCTTCATGTTACGTTTTAAGCTGGTCAAGTTAATTTTAAGGTTTGCAGTTATGGAATCACAGTCCCACATTTACCATTTAGACTGGTTATGCATTAACAGCCCTGGTCTCCCTTCTTCCATCTGTTCAGAGAGAACTGCCTTCCTGCCAGGCCTACACAACCTCAGGAACACCATTCACATCCCAGATCTCCTCAGACATCTCAAAAACTCTCCCAGGAATAAGCAAGAAAGCCACCCAACATTAGCCACTGCTTTTACCAGTGCCCAAATGCATTTTGTGAACAGCNTTCTTGGAAACCCATTTCCACCATTTGCATTTGTGAACAGTCTTGAGCAGCTCTCAGGTGGCAACAGCTCTAAAACCACTACATACAAGCATTGTGAAAACCACAAGCACACCTCACAAAGCCAAGTTCAGTGTCAGCCTGTTTTTCTGTGCTCCTTGAACAAAGCATTCAATTTCTGATCTGCTAGATCAATGACACAAGATTTTTTCTTTTGGAAACCCATTTCCACCATCTGCATTTTGGGAACAGCCTTGAGCAGCTCTAAAACCACTACATGCAGGCATTGTGAAAACCACAAAGGGACAAACACACCTCACAAAGCAGAGCTTCAGTGTCAGCCTATTTTTCTGAACAAAGCATTCCATTTCTGATCTGCTAGATCAATGACACAAGATTTTTTCTTTTGGAAACCCATTTCCACCATCTGCATTTTGGGAACAGCCTTGAGCAGCTCTAAAACCACTACATGCAGGCATTGTGAAAACCACAAAGGGACAAACACACCTCACAAAGCAGAGCTTCAGTGTCAGCCTATTTTTCTGAACAAAGCATTCCATTTCTGATCTGCTAGATCAATGACACAAGATTTTTTCTTTTGGAAACCCATTTCCACCATCTGCATTTTGGGAACAGCCTTGAGCAGCTCTAAAACCACTACATGCAGGCATTGTGAAAACCACAAAGGGACAAACACACCTCACAAAGCAGAGCTTCAGTGTCAGCCTATTTTTCTGAACAAAGCATTCCATTTCTGATCTGCTAGATCAATGACACAGGATTTTTTTCATTTCCACCATTTGCCAATGCTATCTTACACAAGCACAGGATTCCTTCCTGCATCATGTGCTCCCTGCTGGAGAGGGCAAGTTTTCTACTGCTTATTAAAGCAACCCCAGAGGATGCTGTGTAGGCTTCAAATCCTCAGTGGAATAAGTTTTCTACTAACAAAAGTATACCATCACCTCAGTAAAATAAAAACTGAATTAAACAGGACTGTATGGGTTGTCAGAACCAAAACAGTTCAATTTAAAGAGAGGCACAAACAAACTCATAGGCCACAAGTTCAACCACGAGAAGAGCAGGCAGCTCCCAGGGCACACGTAAGAATTCAACATCCACAGATGATTTTGTGGGGGATGGTAGTTTTCCTTGCTTTTGTGTAATCTCTAGAGACAGCTGATATTATAGAGCTGCTCCAGCATTACCACCAATAAAGCACTGCTGAAATAACCATCTCATTACACACAGTAATGAAGTTGTATTTTATTTTAAGCAAATTATTTTATTATAAGCAAAACAGCTTTTTAGATCACCAAGAAACCAGGATCTACAGGCTTTTCAAAGAGCCACCCATGTAGAAAACATTTAGAAATCAACTTATACTTCCAATTGGAGTGGAAAAAAAAAGGTATGGAGTGTTACAAAGGAACAAAACCAACCCAAAAATAATCAGAAGAGAAAGCAGACCTCATTATGCAACATCTGCCAATATCCTGGTCCTTCCAGACAACAACAGCCTCTAGCTCTAAATCACAGTATTCCAAAATAAAAGTGACTGCTTGCTCAAACTTGCTCAATGCTTTCTGCTTACCGATTCCAGACTTGCTGTTTGGCAAAGAAAATCTACTAGTCCACCCAGTGTGCTCTTCAGAACCATTCCAGCATTTCCTTCTTCCAAAAAAGAAGGAAAATTCATCAAAGGAAGGAAAAAGAAAATCACTAAGTCACGGAGTACATATACTGCATCTTTGTGGGGAAAAAAAAAGATAAGGAAAAAAAATGGGGGTGTGGAAGGGTGTCTGATGGAGTGAAAATGCTACACAGACAACTCATAGGCAACAGCAGAAGCATATCTGGGAAGCCTGGAGAAAGGCAGGAAATTATCTTCAGTATTCTGCATGGAAAGGGTACTCCTTGTGAGTTTTGCACCTGAAGGAAATCAAAAAGCAAAGATTATCTCATGTCCCAAAGACTTTGTCTGCAGCTGTAACCACTTCAAAGAACCTCCAAGGGAAGAGAGTAACTATAAAAGCAAAATCTGTTCCTCTTTTCCTTGGTGACAACGCTGCATTTCCAAACAAAAAGATTTTGAGTGCCTTCAGTTGTTTGGGTGCTGGGACCTAGAGGTGCTTTGCAGACAACTAAGTCAAAGTTTTGCTGTTTACTGACAGGAAGAGCTTTTTTGCAGCCTTCCAAGCAAGATTTCATATCTGGAGCTATGCTTCCAAGCTACAAATCCTCATGTTATGTTTTGAATGCTCATCTACCTTCCCAAAAACTCCTGAAGAACACACAGATTTTGTAATGTACTTAAGAGTGACAAGGGAGAAAGATAAAACACCACAAAAGCAAAGCTAATCAAGATCTTAAGTCTGCATCATGCTCATTCCTCCAATATGGACAAAAAAGTTATGAATAAGAAGTCTCCTGTTTCAATTCCAGCTACAAAGAGCTTCTTGCCTACTGAACTGAAAATGAAGTTTGCCCAGTGATCAGGTTTTGGTTCATAAAATGAACATCTGAAAAATCTTACTTTGGAAAGTTATTTTGAAGATGACCCCTTTGAAAATTGAGTTTGCATACCCTGAATTTCAGTCAAGACTACCATCTGAAGCTTCATTTACTGAACTATGTGATAATTTAATAGCTTAAAGAAAAGGATGTGCCACTTACGAGATCATTTCACAGGCTCTCCAGTTTCTATTAAAGCTGAGAATAGTTGCCATCTCCTCTTTAGTCAATTCAAAGTCAAACACCTAACAGGAGAAAAAGCTGGAAATCACCTCTTTGAACAAATCAGTGCTTGTAAACAAAAAAAAATTAGGAAAAAAAAAAAATCACAAAATTAAAGAACAAGTCCACAGTGTAGGGTGCTTGTTGGAAGTACTGCTTCATGAAGGGAAAGGAAAAAGACACGAGTCTCTGGATTTCTTAGCCTCCTCTAGCTGGAGTGGGAGAGGGAGGTGAGCAGGAAAGGCAGGAATTCTAGAATCTCAAGCTGCAGTTAGTTACACACACCAGTTGTTTTTCAAGTAGTTTGGGGAGAACTGTGTAGCAGAATGCCTCCACCTTCCATTTGTGAAGGATCCACCTAAAGCCACTGAGTGCTTGGAAGCAAAATCCTAATACTGGGTCCAGTGCAGGACCACTGAATCAAGAGCAGCAACATGCTTTGTGGACACCAGGAGTATTTCCTTAAAAGTGCTTGCTCTACACAAGTCTTTTGGGGTGTGCTGCTGCACTCAGGCTCCAAAATAAGCTGTCAAATGACCCATTCACATGATACAGAACAGGAAGAATCACAATGTGACTGCTCAGATATCAGGATACAGTGCTTCCCAAAGCTCTGCTCACTCCTGCTCTCCCACTGTCATCTTAAATTCAGGTGTCAGGAGACTGCAGGTAAATATATGGAGAAAAAGCCCAGTCCTCTTGCCAGAAGAGCACTTGGGAAGGGTGAGAAAGGATGACTGCTTGGAGTGGAAGGAGAAGCCAAGCCATCCCTGGACATGCCATGCACCCAGCTCACTCCTGAGGGCTCACCTTGAAGTTCTCGACGATGCGCTGCGGTGTGACGGATTTGGGAATCACAATCACGTTTCTCTGCATGTGGAACCGAATGAGAACCTGCAAGAGGCACATCACTGCATCAGAGAGGGGCAAGCAGAGCCTCTTCAGCAGCTGCTTACTGGAAATGGCACAATTCAGCAGAGTTAACCCACTCTTTGGAGCTGCTCTTCAAATTACACCTGAATTCTATACAGCACCTCCTGAAGTGCACACAGAGGAGTGGTGGAACCCCACAAGGCTTCCTTTCTCCTCTCCCCTGCAATTTAGTGACACCCAATTCCTTTCCTTCTCACCCAGATTTGGAGGAGGCTATTCAGATGCTCCCTTCTTTGCAACAGCACTTGAGGTGGGAAGACAAACATGGCAGCATCTGAAGATGGGTCAAGAAAACGTTTCTTGTGATGATCAGAGCTGCCTGGCAAGCAGGCATGGAAGGCCACACAAGGAACAAACCTGCATTGCTCCCCAACACCACAGGTGACAGGGAGTGAAGAGCCAGCCTGTCCTCTGGCATTGTCCTCGTGCTACAGGAAGGAGTATTCTGGAACCTACCCACCTGTGCTGGGGTTTTGTTGTGCTTGGCTGCAATCTCTTTGATCTTGGGGTCATCCAGAAGGGAAGGATCCTCAGGCTTAGCCCTGCAAAGAAAAAAACAAATCAGTGGCAAGAAATCTCCATAGGTCCAACCCAGTAAAGATCTGTATCTGGATCAAAAATTAATGCTGCACATGTAGTGTCAGTGCTTCCAGAATAATCCCCACCAGCTCCCTCACAAATGGCAAAGCACTCTTACCATGGTCTGTCAGGAGAGCCCAGGGGGCTGTAGGCTGTCACAGCAATCCCTTTGGACTGGCAGTACTTGATCAGCTTCTCCTGGGTGAGGTATGGATGACACTCCACCTGCCAACACAGAAGTATTGAGACTGACAGAGACTTAACTGCTTCAACACGTCCCAGGGATTAGTTTTTAATCAAAGGCTGATTTTTGTGCTAACTCCATGGTCTCTAAGCAATATCACAGTCTTTATTTTCTCTATGCCCCACCCCCTTTCTACTATTTATAGTAGCTCTCCTTGAAGTGAAGAGTCCAAGGACTGTGACAAAAATCATTAAAACTTTACTGATCCAGATTAGCTCCAGCACATAGATGACCAGCTACACAATTTCTCCAATGGGACAGTGAAATGCACACCCAGGAGAGCTGTAAAACCACAACAATAGGATTGCAGACCAGGGAAGTACAAAGTGCTCTTTTCACCCCTAATTAAACATGCCATAATATTTTTTTACAGCTATCATTAATTTCAAGGTCAACACTGCCTCATTAGTTTTTATTTGCTTTGTGTCAATACTCACACTAAACACCTCTAATCTGAAAATTGAGAATGGTTGCCTGCTACAGATTTTAGACCTTCAGCCCACTGCCCATTACAGACACACAAGCACTTAGCATGAACTTCCATCAGAGTTGCTGCATAATGGAATACAGACTCCTTCACAGTGGATCTGTGCTCTGGCAGGCAAATGCACAGATCTGGAGCATGGAGCAGGAGCTGTTCACGTGCCAGGAGGCACTGAATGAACGTGAACATTTGATACTTTGCACACAGGGACTTTCAGGATAGTTGCACACCAGGGAGCACTACTTTTCTTTCAGCAGGCAACAGCAAGAACACTTTGGACTGCACTGCCATTTGAAACTCCTGCAGCTGCACTCTGAGGGAAGACTCTGGAAACTTGTGCTGCTGGCAGGCAGAGCAAGGGAGTGCAAAACATGGAATCAGTTTACAGCCTCGAGCACTTTATTTGTGGTTCTAGTTGCCTGCTGTTATCAGAGGCCTGCATGCCTGTTTCCCCTCTGAGACACGTTGGAATATTAAACAGAACAGAGAGCTCCATTTTTAGGACATATCCTACATATTTATTTTGCTTGAGCAGCTGCAGAAAGACAGCTATTTAAGAGTAATAGAGCATCTAGTTTTCTCAACTATTCAATAGGTAGAATCTGGAAGGTGATGTCAAACTGGGGAACAACCAACCAACACACTCAAGGGGAGGACTGCCACTTCAGAGGGACCCATTCAGGCAGAAACAACAGGCAAACAAAAACCTGGGGGATTCAACAAGGCTGCACACAAAGCCATGCACCTGGGAGGGAAAAGCCCCTGGCAATAGCACAGGCTGGAACCTGATTACCTGTAAAGCAGCTGTGCTAGAAAGGACTTGGGAGATCAAAACAGACTGAGCTGGACATGAGCCAGCAGTGAGCCCTGGCAGCAGCAACACAGCCAGTAAATTGTGAGAGGTGATCCTTTGCCTCTACTCACCCTTGCCCGACCACCTTCCTAACACTGTGGCCAGTTTTCCTCTTCCCAGCTTCCCTCAGTAACAGAAATATTGAGGGACTGACATCAATCCAGCAGAGAACTGCAGGATGGGTAGGGGCTGGAGAACCTGCCATACTGGGAAAGGCTGAGGGAGCTGGGCTCATTGTGCCTGGGGAAGTGAAGGCTTCAGGACTCCTAGCAGCAGCTTTTCAGTAGCTAAAAGGAGGCCATTCAAAGACAAGCCAAGCTCTCTAGTGGTGCTTGGAGGAAGGCAAGCTGAAAACAAGAGAAGCTGGATGTAGGAGAACTGTCACACACTCAAGGGGCTCAGGGAGCAGACCATGCTGCCCAGGGAGGCTGTGCAGTCTCCATCCTCACAGGTTTTCAAGATGGATAAAGCCCTGGACAGCCTTGTCTGATCTCAGGGCTGATGCTCCTCTGAGCAAATCCTCTCCCAGAGTCTCCTGCCAGCTGAGTTCTCCTAAGGTTTCATTCAAGTGCTGTCTATACAACTTCTACTCTATCACCTACCCTTGCAACTCCATTTCCTACTTCTTCCTAACCCTCATGAAGTCTTGAGTCCATAAAGCATGCTCCTGATCAATTCCTCAGTCATTAGCAGCAGGAACTGGCTTCTCCACAGAATGTCATGACAAGGTCATCCAATTCTCTAAATAGACATACACCAAGCCTTACTCTACTGTAAGGAAGTTTTAAGAGCTCATCTGAGTTCCCTCTCATTTCCTCCTACAAGAAGGGATTCTGGAGCTGCTTAATGCCAGATTTCCAAGCAGCTGCACAGAGCTCATAAAAAACCCAGCACCCTGGGATCCAGAAGCAGCTGTAGTATCTACCCCAGTCTCTCTTTCTACAGCCTTATTTCACAGTAAGATCTTGATCATTTTCTTAAAAAAAACCCACAACAAATGACCACACAAAAAAGAACACCACCAAACATTTGCTTCTGCCACTTTTCAGCTCACCTGATTATTTGCAGGTTTGTGCTTCAGCCCTGGCTTGTTCAGGATCCTCTCAATCTGCTCATGGTTGAAGTTGGAGATTCCAATGGCTTTGACCAGGCCAGCATCCACCAGCTCTTCCATGCCCTGGCAGGAACAAGCATAAAGTCAGCATCTAATGCACAAAGGCAGGGCCTGAAGAGCCCATGCTTCCTGACATGCCTTGTTTCCTTCATAACAAACTTAGAAGAAGTGTTTAGATTTTCAGAGTTCAAGTTTGAGGAAAAAAGCCTCAGAGCACTGGTGTATGTGTTCCATGCCTCCCGTGCTCAAAGGACTCACTCTTTGAGATTATGGAAATTCACATTTTTGAGATTATGGAAATTACTAGAAATGGAAAATGATGAACTGATACACAACAATTTGCTGTTGCACCAGTGAGTCCTTCCAAGTAATTCTAAGCACATGAGATTGTCTTCTTCTGTTCTCAGCAGTCTCTGGTGATCTCATTCCCTTCATCAGTGTAAACTTTCTCCTGCTGTGGCTGAACTCACCTCCCACGTCTGCAGAATATCTGTGTTGCTGGGGATAGTAATGCCTTTGTCATCTACAGGGAACAGGTTCTCTCCTGCCTGTCAGTGAGAGAGAAATTGCTTGAAACACACATTATTGGGAGGTTGGGTTAACACCAGCTGAACATCATGATCCTATAAACTCTTATTAAAGGATAAATGAATAATTAGTATAATAACAAGGATTAACATATGTATTAGACACAAATACTCACTATCTATAATCTTCAGTCTTTTATTTTGTTTTCACATGGTATTACGGTGGTTTTTTTTTTTTCCTTACAGTCAACCCAGTAAGGACAGATACTTCTGATGGACCTTGTGTCCCCTGGCTCATAAAAATCCATATGGTGAAACTTAAGTCTCCATTTGTAATACAGAAAGCAGAATTATAGCCAGTTTACAAAAATACACAGCTGTTACCTGCTCATAACAAAGCGCTTTAGTGAAATGCATAACAAGGACTTGGAATATGTTCACCTTACACTGGAGCAGATTTCCTGACAGGTCTTTCATGGGGAGTCTCATTAAGTTGCTGGCATGGGGAAGGTCAGAACACCCTGTGTCCCAGTTAGGACTATCTGCCAGGCACCAGCTTCATTCAAAACCAGTTATTTTGTACCCAATCATTATTTACACCACAGCACATTTTCACATGGATAGTTCTGTCCACGTGAAACTAATTTTAAAAATACAGACATTATAAAGAACAGTTCATCTTGGTAGCAAGAGGTAAGAGAGAATTTTCATCAAGCTCTCACTGAAAGCCTAAGCTTGGACTTATTCAAACTGAGACATCAGTTCCTCTGCATACAGTCAGTAAAAGAGTTGGGAACTAAAAAGTTTAACTCTAGAGCCTGTGGAATGCTAAAGCTCCTATAGCAAAAGTCAGCTCAAGCTGGATTGTATTTAAGGACTCAGGGATTAAAGATAAATGAAAGACAAGCAATCTCTTATTCTGTGATTCTGTAACATGCAGAGGAAAAAACTTCTGCCAGACAGCAAAGTCAAGCCCTCTTCCCACAAAGAAGGAAGCACTCTGAGCATTATTTTGGATTTGCAGAAAGCAACACAAGCAATAATCAAAAGAAAGGAGATGTAACTTCTGCTTCCAGCAGGGAAACCCATCCCTAGCATTCAAGGTCTGCCTCTTCCACGACCCAAAGGGCAGCAGATGCCATGCAAGCAGGGATCTCAGAAGTAAAAATCAACAGCCTGGCTCACATGGCTACAGTAAAGCTGAGCACCAGAGCAGGGCTGTTTCACAATACCCATAGGATGATCTGTGCAACTGAAGCAATCACTGGGCTATAAACCAGATAGCTCTTCATTATTGCCACTCACAGACTGCTCTTACTGTACCTTGAAACCAATAGGCCAGTGGATGAGGTACAGATCCAGGTAATCCAGCTTCAGGGCAGCAAGAGTCTTCTGGCAGGCTCCCTTCACCAGAGACTTCTCATGAAACGTGCACCACAGCTGGAGACAAAAAGCCAAGGCACATTGTGACCTCTTGGGTTAAAGCTCTTGGAACTCTTCTGTACCGTTCAGCAGGGTGCCTGTGCCCTTGAGAAAGTGATGTGAAACCAGGTCAGCCCACAGCTTTTCAAGCGGGGCTTGTTCTGTGAGCAGGACTGGCCTGTGATACTGGCAATGTGTGCAGCAGCAGCACACATGACTGCACCGTGTCCTGGCAGACAGCAGAAGTAGTCTTGTTTCACTTGTTAGAGACTTAAGTGGAAAGCATCACCCAAATCTGCGGTAAGGACCCTGAATAAGTCTCATATAGGATGAGGTAAAGTAGGAATCTCAGGAATGGCTTAAGTGATGCTCGGAGTTGTTCCACGCCACACAACAGAGTAGGTCGGTAAAGAACTGGGGGGATTACTTTAAAATAGAAGGGTATCCCCTGGTATATCCTACATCACCAGACCCGTACCTTACTGACAACAAAAAGGTCCTCTCGTTTCACAACGCCTTCCTTGATTTTCTGCTGGATCCCTTCCCCAACTTCGTTCTCATTCTGGTACACAAAGGCACAGTCGAAGTGGCGGTACCCGGCATCGATGGCAGCCTTCACCGCAGCTGTTACTTTCCCTGGCTCGGACTGAAAAAAGCCATGGCAAACAAAAAGCTCTCGTCAACACAGTATTGAAGACCCTTCTCACGGCAAGATAAATCTAAGAAAGCCACCATACCCAAAGCAAACCCCAACTACAATAAAGCCAAACCCCGGCGGCGGCCTGGCCGGGTGCCGGTGGCGCTGCAAGGCTGGCGGGGCCTGGGCCGCGCTCCTTCCTGCCCCGCTCCCCATCGCCCTCACGCCGCCAGCCCAGCGGAGCGCGTCCCGGTACCTTCCACGTGCCCAGCCCCAGGATGGGCATCTTGGCCCCGGTGTTGAGCTGCACGTAGTTCGCCATAGCTGCTCCGGCAGTAGCAGCGCGGCTGCGGCCGAACCCCGCGCCTTTAATAGCGAGCGGGGCCG